>OVBI01000823.1:0-51359 GCA_900406495.1 Sisymbrium altissimum
TGCAAGTTTGTCGCAAATTTGCAACGGATTTGCAATGTATGACCACCGCGTTGCACCTCTGTCACAAACTCGTCGCAGCAAGTGCGATGGAAACCATTCGTTGCAAGTTTGTCGCAAATTTGCAACGGATTTGCAATGTATGACCACCGCGTCGCAAATACATCGCATGTTCGTCGCAAATTTGCGACGGAATTTTGCCGTCGCAAATTTGCAACAACTTTGCAACGAATGGGAAATTCGTTGCAGATTCGTTGCACATCCGTCACAAATTTGCGACGGATTTTCCTCGTTGCAAATTTCCGTTGCAAATTGCCTATTTTCTTGTAGTGTGTTAAGTAATTTTAAAATATTTTAATTTTCACATATGTTAACTTACATATTTAAATATATTCATATAAACATTAAAAGTTACAATCTATATTTAAAATTAACATACCACATATAATATTACATATCATAATACATGCATACAATATTTATTTACAACTAACATATTTTTATAACATATGATTTAAAACATATATTAGTAAATCTAATGTGTAGCATATTTTTATAACAATTGATAATATATCTATATATTTTTTTCACCGCGCTATTAGCATAAATTACAACAAATCATTAAACAAAGGATATATCATGAACTTATTTCTATAGGTATGCAAAAATAGATATACGTTACTAATTAATTTGTTACACATGAAAGAGAATATGTAACACGCAAATCAAATAAATAGTAATGCAAATTAGCAGTAAAGTAAAGAAATAAGCATGCAAATATACTGGTAGTTCACTATTTAATTTGTTAGACGGTTAAGAGAACACATAATATGAAAAGTATATATGTAGTAATATGAAGCAGTAGAAACGTAAAGAAATAAACATGCAAATATATTCATAGTTTACTAATTAATTTGTTAAATGTGTAAGAAAACATACAGCATAACAATTAAATAAGTGAGATCAGATTTTTGATAGATGTTAACATACCACAACCTAGATCTTCCGGTTAAGTCAAGAGAGTAAGTCAATCCACCAAAAAAGTCCTCATCCTCATCACTGCAGAGTCTTCTGTTTTGGTGGCCTAATTGGAAGAGGTGAAGTTAGGGAGAAAAGTTGGAGAGACGAACTCATCTTCCGACTGAGTTGATGGAATGAGTCGGCGAGTTAGCTCACTTGTCGTTAATGTCTTCGTCTTCCATTTCAGTGGAGTAAGGGAAAACAATTACAGAGGAACCTTGAGAGCTTTAAGAAATGAGGTTGAAAAGAAACACATAGAAGTTGGTGGTGGTGAAAAATACAGTACAACCAAGACGAAGTTCGATCTGGAAGAGAATATGATGGAGAAAACCATGAAAGAGAAAAATGAATCTCTCAAGAACAAGTACCCTTGTGTTTAATATAAAATTGCATACCTAATAAAACCATTTCATGGAGTTGCATTTAATTGGATCACTTAAGGTCAGTTAGTCATCGCGCGTAGGGGTAATAACGGAATGAAATTGTGAAAAATATGAATCTTGACTAAGGTACAAAACTAATGTACTGAAAATTTTGAATGGATTTTAATTTATACCACTCACCTCATTATCTCAAGAAAATATTGTTATGATGTTTTTGATTTTAAAAATGCTATTTTGTAGTTGAAAACAAAAAAAATGCTATTTTGTGATTTGTGTAAAATTGTTGCTTTATAATTTTGATTTAAAACTAGTATTTAAAGTAATTTTTAAGAAACTAATTCTTTTATACTTTATAAATAGTTTAAAATGATATTTATAAATTTCTGTATTTTAGACTTTTGTAATTGTGGACATAGTTAAGTGCATTTAATTTAATCGCCAAAAAAATTGGACAAAGATTTGAGATAACAATGGATCTGTTGTGATCCTTCCATCGTATGAGTCTTTAATCGGTTTAACGATTAAGAAACTTATGCATACAAATTACAAAGCTTGCCCAAAACTATAGAAACTACAAAAGCATAACTATCTCTAGTTACTTATATATAAAAATGGACATTAATACAAAGTTTATTCTTCTTCCTTCATGCTTTCTTGGGATGTTTGTGGGCATTGTAAAATCGTCCAAAGCCTTTGAAAGCCTTAGATAGCTTCACAAGATTAGGCCTCGCAATTCCCAAATGCATCTTCCCTGTTGAGAACTTCAAAGCCTGTAAGCAACATAGTTGCTGCTGATCAATCCCATCATCATCGTCTTCCTCTTCCACTACTACTTCCTTCTTTTCGATGCTCTTCGTCTTCATCAGCATCGACTTCTTCGTCTTCTTCTCCTTCTTCTTCTCTTCTTCGGTCTGTTTCTTCTCTGTTTCGGTCTCGTAAGTCTCCCAAAGCTGATCCATCCCTTGTCCTACGTCAGCATTGTGTCGTTCCTCGAATAGCTTGCAAGCCAAGGTTCTCCTCCATTCTTTCTCTTTCCTCATTGATCCAAAGCTCCTAAGAGAAACATCTTCTTCTTTCTGATCACTCACTTCATTTTTCTTCTCTTCTCCTAGAAAGTCGCTCAGTCTTGGGAGATCATAGCTTTCATCATTACAATCTCCGACAAGATCAACTTTTTGAGCCTTGGATTCTTCTTTTGTCGGTTGTTCCCAAAACTGCCCTTCTCCATTATCGAGGACAACGTCATTTTTTGGCTTGACTTTCTGTTCTTCTTCTTCTTCTTCTTCTTTCTGTTCACATTTCTCTGTCTCTTCTTCTTCTTTTTCCAAATCCATCGGTTCCTCGAACTTCAACGGTTGGATCTCAACTGGCTCCTCGCAGGTGTCATCATCAGTCAAAGCTTTGGACACGGTGCTGATCTCATGGCTACAGAATTTGTCAACAAAAGTTACCTCCATACTCTCATCCTCGGACGCACATTGCATTGAGCAAGCCTCAACGACCATGTTATACGCTTCCAGTTCCTCCAAGGACTTAAAATCCTCATTGTTGACATCAAACTTGGGCTCCAAGACACTTCCGATTTTACTACAAAAGGTAAAGAGGAAGCTTGGTTGGGTTTCAAGTGATTCAGAATCGGCAAAAGTGTCGTGAAGATGAAGAGTGCTGAGTAAAGCGAGAAGCAAGAGTGTGGTGGTGACAAAGAGTGGTGAGAGAAAAGATAGAATCTTGAAGATGTAAGGTGAGAAGAAGAGTATGTAAGAAAAATAGAAAGGGTGAGAGAGGATAAACGAACAAAAGAGATGAAACTCAGAGAGAAGAAGAGAAGAGAAACCCATCGTCTTCCTGTTTTCATTCTCTTCTGGAGATGATGATAATTCAGACATGCTTGCAGAAAAAAAACCCTTGGCGAGTTGTCAATGGCGACAAAGAAGCTTAGCCAAGTTTTTCTTTCTTTCTTTTGCTTTGCTCTGTTACAGCATGAAGATATATAGACGATTAAAGTGAGGATTTGGAAGGCAAGAGTGGTGTGAATATAAGAGTATTAAGAACGAGATGAGAGAGAGAAAAACATAGACAAGAGAAAGAAAGCTACTTTTGAAAGTTTTTAACTTTCTTTTCACCCGTTGGGTCAATTCAGTAACCACCACCTTTGCCCTTTTTCTTTTACTCAGTCTAAATGTTCCTGAATTTGACAAAAAAGGCCTTAAACCGATTTATCAAAACAACTACAACACGTTGTGGTACTGTCGAAAGCGAAGATTCATCAACATCATTTTGTGAATTGTGATAAGTCGTAAGAAACGTAGATCATGTTTTGATCATGTTCATCTACGGAGAACCCTAGCTGAGAATCTAATCTAGAGTTTACAATAATTGTTCAACTGTCCTAATTGCTGTTATAAGTGTACTACAACAACATCAATAATCTTATCCTAAGACACCTTCAATCACGGAGATAATTAGCTGATCAGACTAATAACTAACCAAAGAGACAAGACTCTTAGTGGTTGCATATGGGAAAAAACATTATGGGTACTCAAGTGCATCTCATAATTAGTTCTTTTGTCTCTTCACTTTTTCTTTTCTACTTCTTCTAAATGGACCCATGATGGTTCTTCTTTTTTTAATCTATTTGTCCTTAAAAAAAACTTACTTTTTACTAGCCGAGAGGTATCTTAAGAGGACTTGTCTCCACCATTCCTTTTTATCTCTCTCTCCAATTATTCACTGGGGATCACAAATTTGGTAAAAGCAAAATGGTTAGAGAGAGTGAGTAAAAGTGAAGCAATATTGGAATACCTTATGGTCTCAATGAGACAGTACTACATATTAGGAGTGATTAGTGGATGCAGCAACAAAAGATTCTTTGTTTCAATTTTCATTCCTCCACCAAAATATTGATAAAGACTCAACGGATGAAGCCATGTAATAGAAAGTGCATTAGCAGTCATAATTTTGATGTCCAAGACTAGATAAGCCTCCATCAAAGATAGAGAACAGATAACATTAACGTGTCAGAAAAAAAAAATATATTGTCGAATATTTAATACAAATGTTTCTCATTTATCGATGGTCCAACAACGGTACTCTTAAAGCTGATTATAATTCAATCAGACTCAACAATGATCCAGTAAGTGTGCAGGTAAGAATGAAAATACAGTAAAGAAGGATGCCATGTTCATTGAAAAGTAAAAGCTCTGTTCATTGAAATGGAAATAGCCCAGCTCAACATATGTTACCTCTTCTTGTTTCCTCGGAGAAGCCCTATCACAATCTCAGCTAACTCATCAATGTTCATCTTAATAATATCAGTAGTTGCTCACACGCAAAATATATTTATGGGCTGACAGGAAAAAATAAATAGAAGCCCAAATAATAGTGGGCCGACCGGTAAATAAAGAAGTAAAACGGAAAACCTTGGTTCAGTGATCCTTTCAGCCCTAGCTATCTTTTCTGGTTGCTACTGCTAATGTCACCATGGATACAAGGAGAAGGAAAACCAATATGGTCCGTTGCAATGGGATCACCTACTCATTACATCAATCACGTTCTTAGAAGTAGTTGCTTATTAGATTATATGAACATCCCAGAGGCTATAACGGCTAAGAGCATTGGCTATTATACATGGTACGCACAAACTAAAAACTTCTGGTTGTTTCATGCATCTCTCTTTTTACATAGTTACTGTTTATACATATGGACTTTTACATTACCTGACACATTTGCTCATTTTAAATACAGAGAATTCATTTAACTCTGCATAAACTGTACGTAAAGATATTCACAACACTTAAACAATCTTGGGCTGATGTTGATGCTATGTCCGAGAAGCAAGTCAATTTTTTGAACCCCTATGTGGACCTACGACTAGATATTCAGATGGACAGATCTCGGATTCATGGATTTCGATTGTGCTGGTCTTAAGTGGACGACGAGAGTTGCTGGCATCAGCGCTTTTTTTATATGTGATGAAGCTTTCAATTCAGGCAGTGAACTTGGTCTTGAAATTCAAATTAGAGTTTACTTGCCAATGAAATGTGGATCAAATATTGACGTCTGTCCCCTCAATAAATCACACATCTATATCAAGATCAAGCCAGAAGAATCAGCGAGTTACGGGTGGATGATCAAGACACCATTTCGGGGTTTTTCTACATTTGGTAAAGAGAATTAGATGATAAGTAGTAAAGAGAATCATTTTTTTAACCAAATGCAGAAAAACCCAGAAATGGTAAATTAGATGAGGCCCTAATTTGTGATGATTGAGAAGTCCAAAGTAGAAGCCCTAAAAGCAGTGTTGTCAATGTAAGTTGTAATAGTGGTAAATTTCAAAAAAAAAAAAAAGTTGTAATAGTGGAGAAAATTTCAGATGATCGAGAACCTGTTGGCCCCAGCTGCAGGAGACGGTTCGCCAGTGAAGCGTTTACCTGCTGGATCATGGTGATCAGGTTTTTGATGGTGCGATCAACGGAAGAAGAGAGAAGCCGGCGGGTAAAAGTTCTATATAATAAATATTTATTATATTTAAAAATAATAATAAAAAAATAATTTTTTTGACCCATGTAAAATTTGGTGTGAAAAATCACTTGTGCATCTGTAACCTCTAACGGTAAATTTGCAAAACACATACTCTTCTTTGAACTTAATAATACGAAGAATTTTAAGAAAAAGTCGGTTACTATTTTATGTTAACCCTCCTCCCTAATTTTAATCAAGCAAAATTATTTGATGTTTCTCATTGTGATTATACTATTTAATTACATTTTTAGTATTCTTCTATTTTGGGGAATATGTTAACGTATACTAGTTTGGTTTTGACAATAAGATTTTTAGTAGTAAAACCAAAAACGTATAGAAGCGACTATTCAACACAAAAATACTTATACCTGTCTTTCTGTCCAACATCAAGATCGACTTTGGTAGAAAGACTAGTTGGTTTGAAAATGAGATTTTCAATAAGAAACGTTATAAATCCAAAAAAGCAAATTCAACACAAAGACTTTTACCCGCCGCCTTCTCTGTCTAACGTCATGGACGACTTGGTTGGAAGACTAGTTGAAGACATGGATTTATCTTTGATGCAGGATAGAGTCTATTATGTATATAAAGAGATGGGCATGAAATCTTATTATCATCATAATTTCCCTTTTTCTGCTTCTTCATTAGATTGATCTATAAGAAACAATAATTCAATATCTATTCACTCTCGAAATCTGTACCCAAAAAGAAAAATCTAAACTCTTTCGTTGTAACTCTTTCTCTTCACAAATTCTTATTTAAATCAATGAGTCCCATTTCTATTATTCTTTCTTTTCTTTTTTTATTCATTTTTAATTTACGAGATACTTATGCGGCTCCTACAAAACACTTATGTCCTCCTGAACAAAGAGATGTACTTCTTGAGTTCAAGAACGAGTTTGAGATTCGGAAGTCTCATGTTTGGTGCTCTCTTGTTAATAAAACAGTAAATCCTCATCCGAAGACGAAGTCATGGACGTATAACAGGGACTGCTGTGATTGGGATGGTATCACATGCAATGCCAAGTCGGGGGAAGTGATCGAGCTAGACCTTAGCTGCAGCTGCCTCCATGGCCGGTTTCAAGCCAATAGCAGTCTTTTTAGGCTGAAAAATCTTCAATTTCTAAGCACTCTTAGCCTTTCATATAACAATCTAAGTGGACAAGTCTTGTCTTCAATTAGAAACATTTCTCATCTCACCTTTCTTGACCTTTCTAATAACAATTTTGCTGGTGAAATCCCACCTTCAATTGGAAACCTTTCTCACCTCACCTTTCTCGACCTTTCTAAAAATAACTTTGTTGGTAGAGTCCCAGATTCAATTGGAAGCCTTTCTCTTCTTACCTCTCTCGACCTGTCTGAAAACAACTTTGTTGGTAGAATCCCATACTCAATTGGAAACCTTTATCTTCTCACCTATTTCAACCTTAATGTTAATGATTTTGTTGGTGAAATCCCATCTTCCATGGCAAATCTGTCTCATCTTACCTCAATCAGCTTCTTTGGAAACAAACTTGTTGGTAAAATCCCATCTTCTTTTGGTAGTCTAAACCAGTTGGAAAGCATAAGTTTTAGTTCCAATAAGATGAGCGGCAACTTGCCCATTACACTACTAAATCTAACAAAGTTGTCATTTTTAGATATCTCCAATAATCAGTTCACAGGCACACTTCCTACAAATATCAATTCACTCTCTAGCCTGAATTACTTTGATGGAAGAGTAAACTCTTTCGTTGGAACTCTCCCTTCTGCTCTCTTCACAATCCCTTCTTTGGAGTTTCTTGAATTGAGCAATAACCTATTCAATGGCACTTTTGAGATTGGTAATATATCTTCATCATCTCAGCTAAAATTGTTATTCATTAGCAATAACAACTTTAGAGGGCCTTTCCCAAAATCTATTTCCAAATTAGTCAACCTTCAGACACTTGAAATTTCCGATTTCAATACCCAAAGCCCAGTTGATTTTAGTATTTTCTCGCATATTAAGTTTCTCAGTAAGCTTATTATATCTCATTTGAACACCACCACTACCATTGACTTGAATGCAATCTTATACTTGCATCTCAAGTCAATCAGTACATTGGATCTCTCAGGGAATCATGTTTCAACAACAAACAAAAGTTCAGTCATAATTCGTCCTTTGCAATGGTTACGTGAATTGCACTTATCAGATTGCGGTATCACCGAGTTTCCTGAGCTCTTAAGTAATATTGGAAGCCAACAGTCCGGACACTTTTCTCTAGACATTTCCAACAACAAAATCAAAGGTGAGGTGCCTGGATGGTTATGGATGCAACTATGGTCTGTGAATCTTTCGAACAACTCTTTCACCGGTTTTGAAAGACCAACAAAACCTGGAAAATCCGCTGTCTCAAAACCATCAGTTACTTACTTGTTTGCCTCCGATAACAATTTCACAGGCAAGATTCCCTCGTTCATATGTACGTTGCACTCTATAAACACTCTTGTTTTATCTAACAACAACTTCAATGGGACGATCCCTCGTTGTTTGGTAAATCTCAAGAGTAATCTTTCATATCTGATACTTCATCAAAATCGTCTTAGTGGAGGTCTTCCAGAAAACATTTATGAAAATTTAAGATCGCTTGACGTCGGTCACAACCAACTGGTGGGAAAACTTCCAAGATCTCTAATCCGTTCCTCTAATCTTGAAGTTTTAAATGTGGAAAACAACAGAATCAACGACTCTTTTCCGTTTTGGTTGAGTTCTATCAAGAAGCTGCAAATTCTTGTCTTACGGTCTAATGCATTTCACGGAACCATACGCCAAACTCGGTTTGCCATGTTACGAATCATGGATATATCACATAATCACTTCAATGGAACTTTGCCATCAGATTTCTTTGTGAACTGGACTGCAATGTACTCGCTTGATAAAGATGAAAAATATCGTATTGCCTATGAAAAGTACATGGGATCAGAATATTACCATGATTCATTGGTTTTGATGAATAAAGGCGTAAACATGGAGTTGGTACGTATCCTGAAATTATACACTGCAATAGATTTCTCCGGTAACAAACTTGAAGGAGAGATTCCAAGGTCCATTGGTCTGTTAAAAGCGCTTATTGTGTTCAACTTGTCAAACAATGCTTTCACTGGACACATCCCATCATCTATGGCGAACCTGATAGAACTCGAGTCGTTGGATGTTTCTCAGAACAAGCTTTCAGGAGAGATTCCACAAGAGATGGGGAGCCTCTCGTACCTTTCGTACATGAACTTCTCTCATAACCAGCTTGCGGGTTTAGTACCTGGGGGAACTCAGTTTAGAAGGCAAAACTGCTCTTCTTTTGAGGATAACTCTGGACTTTTCGGCCCTTCTCTTGATGAAGTTTGCAGAGACATCCAGATATCAACACCGCAACAGAATGAAACGTTGGAACCAGAGAAAGAAGAGGAAGAAGAGGTGTTGAGTTGGGTAGCAGCTGCAGTAGGTTTCGTACCTGGTATTGTTTTTGGATTGACGGTTGGATACATAGTGGCTTCTTACAAACCAGAGTGGTTCATAAACATTTTTGGCCGAAACAAACGCAGAAGGATAGGCACCACAACTCGTAGATAAGGTAATGTTCTGAATTTGAAAAAATAATTGAAGACTATATATATATTATAAGTTTACAACTAAAATAGTCCAGATGAATGAATAAATGAAATTAACGTAATAATTGTTCTTTGTGTGTATAGCCTTTATAAACCCAAGTTGAAAAACCTCAAAGGATAAAACCAAGCAACCAAGCAACCAAGCAACCAAACAAAATGAACTGAAGAGGAAGAAACTTGGAGAGAAAGCAGCCCAGATATATAGATATATATATATATATATATATGTCCCCATTATTTTGTTTTGTAAGAACAATGGTTTATCAGTTTTAATTTCCGCTATTACTTCCAGTTTAAAAACTTGTCTTTTGATGAATCTTTTAAGTATAAATTTTGTTATTCCTCTTTACCAATACATGATTTTCTTGGATGGCAGCTGTCGGCTCTTGCCAGAGGCAATCTAAATGCAATGACTCTGTATTCATCATTAAGCTTCTTTTGTTTTTTTTTAAAGAAGAAACACACTAATCGCATCTCTACTTCCACATGAACTACTACAATGATCACATCTAACAACTGAAATTAACAATTGACAAAGAAACTAAAACATGCAAAAACCAACTTCTTTAGTTCTTTATTAGATGATAAATAGCAAAACACAAAGTTGCTATGACTATCATTAATCATGTTAAAAAGGAGATGATACAAGAAACAATTAAAGTAATAATTAACAAATGTGGAACTAGTTAATAATCTCTTTATTTCCTTTTAGTTGCACTAGACTTGGAACATAAGAAGAAAACACAAGTGGTTGATATAATCCATATTTGTCAGGCTTTCGACCTGCTCCGATTCTCACAGGTCTGAAGTAGTTATCTCCAATTATATAAGCTGTATGGTTGATACAGGTCTTACTCGGTTTATATTCACGGAAATAGGAGACCACCGCGAATTTCTTCTCCTCGTCAATGAAGAAGCTCCCAGCAAAAAAATCATCCGGACAACCAGTGAGCAATCTCTTATCCACTTTCAAAAACTGGCTCCATGATACCGCATTGGGTTCAATCTTAGTCGTGATCCAAATCTCTATTAACCTATCAGAGCGTTGATACAACAAAGCGAGCTGCTCATCTCTAACACTAGATATAGTCACAGTTTCAAAAAACCGAACACAAGACTGAAACGGCAGAGGAAGACGCTGTCCAAATCTCTCAGCTGTAAAATCAAAACAGAGAAGAAAAACTCCAACCTTTGTCATTGGTACATCCTTTATTCTTTCTTGGGCAACAAAGTAAGTATTTCCTTTTAAAGTAACGCCACGTTGATAATACATTATGTCCCAGTCGGGATTGATATCAAGAACCCTCCATGAACTAGAGTAAAAATCGTAGATTTCGAACCAGAAAGATTGGTCTTCTCCGTCATAACCATTTAAAAACCTCAAGATTTTGTTGTTATGCTGTTTCCTGTCGTATCCGAGAGCGTACATGTCAAATCTGCAAATAATCTTCTGGGGTTGGATCCACCTAGTTTCCCCCAAATAGGGATTCCATACCACGAGCTTCGAGTGGTCCTTAGTGACACATAACAATAAGCCATCGCAGTGAAAGACTTCAGATATATCGACTTGGTTAAATATATTTACTTGCGTTATAGATGATACAAAGAACTCGTCGTGGTTGCCGCTTTCTTGGAGATCGAATATAATTGAAAAAACCCTAGAATCCATTAGCATGAATCCCGTAAACTGCTTCTTTGTCGTACCAAAAATATGAATTTTCGATGAAGTGTTTAACGTTTTGCAAGTAGATAGCACTACTCTCAAAGATGTCAATGGAACCCTAGAGAGTATATCACATACTAAGTCCCCTGAAAGATCGGCTATTGTCGCCATTCTCTGAAGTTTCAAATAGAAAGTTCTACGCTTGCCCACCCTTTTCTATATATACATAAATTATTTAAGTTTTGGGTACGATCGTTTTATGTGTTACCCCTTTTATAACCTCTTTCCTTTTTACTACGTACCTTAGTTTCTTTTTTTTTTTTTTTTTTTTTTTTTTTTTTTTTATTACTTCCTAACGATAATGCTTCCTTCACTGTGAAACTCATGTTCTTTATTAAGGAACTTCCTAATTTGATCTTTGGTTCATAATCCTACAACAGCTTCTCCATTACTCTTCTCAGTGAAACTTTGAAAAAAAACTAAAGTTAGAATCAGTCTTCATCTGCATATGGAAGGGAATGAATGGTCCTTAAACTCCAATCAGTAGTCCTTAAAAACATGTGTTACTATATATCAGCTTCTCCGAGCAAGAGGGCAGCCTCAGCGACTCCAAAACGATTTCTTGCGACGTACGTCAGAGGGAGCCAGGAGAAGATTTATCGGTGCCTTCTCATACAGGAGGTCCTTATGGTGCATTTCGCTACTCTATCATTTTTGCTGTTATGGGCACTGTATCTAACTATGCCGGCCATAAAGCAAAATCAATGCTTGAGAAGCTCCGTAACAACTAACAAGGATTCAGGCAAGTTGCCTGAGTGGTCTCCTATTCAAATTCTCGATGAAGAAGCCTTACCAAAGAAGAAAGCTCACAGAATATATTCGCAGGAAGATACTTTGGGAGATTGAAAACAACAATATTCTTTCTGAAAAGCGGCTGTGTATTTTGTTACAGCGGCTGAGTTAGTTTATTGCATCGTTTGTTATCCTGATTAAAAAGGAAGAATATTGAATTTACGTGATGTTTAATTAGTATGATTGTGGTTTCATATGAAAAGGCATGTGGAATCCTTCGTTTTCCTAAAAGAGATCGAAATAATGTATTTGTTAACGTTAATCTGATTTCGTTCCATTTACCCGATGAAGAAAGTATTGGTGTCACTAAGTTCAGTGGCTGGATGAACTGTAATCTGAACTATCAAGCGGCTAGAAGTCTCAAGTCTCATGTATGTTGTTATATGAAACATTAATTACTGACGTAAATGGTTTTACTTTGTTTGATTTTACCATAATGATTTCTGAATTAATTCTCACCACGCTTTAGCGTGGCGGGGACAACCTAGTGCATATTAGAGTTTCTACAAGATTAGTGCTCGTTTTTTTTCCGCAAGATTGGTGCTCGATTTGGTTCCCACACGATTGCTGCGATGCCGCAGAAACCGTAAACTTTGTTAATGAACTAATAAAAGAAAAACTCACCAAAATTCGTGCGCGCTACTACACTACCTATATCAAAGACAACATCATTTTTATTATTCAAACAATATTCTTAAAATAAAGAACAAAAATAGATAAGTCAATTCACTTATGAGGACAGAGACAGCCAGAACTTCTCTTTTATTGATTATATAAGACAAGTGCATTCTTTAGGAAACAATTGACTTGGAAAAGGAGTTGTAATGAGCACGAGACGGCAGTGTCGAATTATGGCGACATTATGAATTATGGCGACATTAGAGATGAGAGGAGGGATTAAACAAGTATAAGAAATATACAAAATTTTGACTATATATATATCACGATACCTATGCATTTGTATCATCAAAGTAAAAGCTAATATTGAAGAAAAAAAAAAGGAATGGCAAAGAACCTCAACTCCATCAGCTTCACCGTGCTCTTGCTTGTCCTCGCGATCGCTTCAACCGGTAATAGTTTAACGAAGTTGATATCTATTTATACTTTGCAGTTGTCTTTTAATTAATTATCTTGTGCTAACGATATTGATCATGAATATATCGACATTTAGGCATCTTCAAGAGTGAGGCTAGATACCCTGAGCAGAAATGTCCTAAGCCTAAATGCCCTGAGCCTAAATGCCCAAAGACTAAATGCCCGAAGCTTATATGCCCTAAGCCTAAATGCCCTGAGCCTAAATGCCCTAAGCCTAAATGCCCTGAGCCCAAATGCCCCAAGCCTACATGTCCAGCGCCTACTTGCCCCAAGCCTAAATGCCCAGCGCCTACTTGCCCTAAGCCTAAATGTCTTGCAAGTGGATGCATTAACCCTGTGTTTTCGGAGGAGTGCGGACCGGAGCCGTTCACAGGTACAGACGAAGATTGTTGTAACTGTTGCGTAAACACATTTGGGACTCGTGCAGTCTGTAAAGGAGTTGTTGAGGGAATCGAGGGACACTGTCATTGCTACAAAGAAAGTGCTCCGTTCCCTCTACCTCAGTCTCCTCCCCCTCAGTCCCCTCCACCTAAGTCCCCACCACCTCAGTCCCCTCCGCCTCAATCCCCTCCCCCTCAGTCCCCTCCACCTCAATGCCTTGCAAGTGGATGCACTAACCCTGTGTTTTCCGAGGAGTGCGGGCCCGAGCCGTTCACAGGTACAAATGAAGATTGTTGTAACTGTTGCGTAAACACATTCGGAGCTAGTGCGGTCTGTAAAGGAGTTGTTGAGGGAATCGAGGGACACTGCCATTGCTACAAAGAAAGTCCTCAATCCCCTCCCCCTCAGTCTCCTCCCCCCCAATGTCTTCCCCGTGGATGCCATAACCCCACCTTCNCTCAGTCCCCTCCACCTCAATCCCCTCCCCCTCAGTCCCCTCCACCTCAATGTCTTCCAAGTGGATGCATTAACCCTACATTCTCTGAGGAGTGTGGGCCTGTGCCGTTCACAGGTTCAAATAATGATTGTTGTAATTGTTGCGTAAACAGATTTGGAGCTAGTGCAGTCTGTAAAGGAGTTGTTGAGGGATTCGAAAATCACTGCCATTGCTACAAAGAAAGTACTTGAGTTTACCTCAAGTGTACCGTTTGACTTCATTCAGTGTGAGAACATTACATTTTTTTGTATGTTTACCTTCAAGTTTTTTTTGTTTCCAAAAAATCATTAAGGGCAAAGCTTATTAAAGCTTGCCGTTGATGAAGTTTTATTTGTTTCTATGTACCTTTGAGGTTTATTGAGTGTCAAATATGACAGTGTGTAACGTTTGGCTTCGGTGTGAGAACATTACATTTTTTGTATGTTTACCTTCAAGTTTTTTTTGCTTCCGAATAATCATTAAGGGAAAAGCTTATTAAAGCTTGTCGTTGATGAAGTTGTATTTTGTTTTTCTGTACCTTTGAGGTTTATTGAATGTCAAACATGACAGTTTATGGGTTTTTAGCCTTTTGATTTGGTTTGCTACGGAGCTGTTATACTGCCGAAATGGTTTGTTTAATCTTTCAGGTCGAATAACTATGTCACCGTAGTATGGTAAGTAATTTCACCTACCTTGTGGTTAGTATGGGTTCGATCCTTGCCAACAGTGCTTTACTTTAATTATTTGTTTAATAAATTTAAGACATGACAATTTATCTTGTGTATGTGTATCTAAGTATAGTTATCAACCATAATTCAAAACAAATATGCTGATTACGTACTACCTCATATATATAATTATTGATGTATTTTGTTTTTTTTGAAGTTTAAAATTTATTTAACAAAAAAACCTTATTAACAGGATGGAGTGTCTTTGAACTTTTAGAGATTAACTAAAGCTTGAAAGAAGATTTTTTAAGTCAAATCCACCATCGAAATTAACAGCTAATTAAAGGCTAAATATGGAAAGTATTCCCGAACGAATTGGTTCAAAATCAAACTTGTGGCCGGCTCACTGATAGCATGATATCCGATCTCTCATGCATGCTTTTAACCCGTGAACCTCTCGATGGCTTCCTAACCGCAAGCCAGCCAAGCTAAAGCAACCCATTTCACTGGATAACCCAACCGGGTGAAGATAACACATGAGCTGGCCATCACAAACCATCGAGTTCACATGTAATGGATTTCGACAAAAACGGGGACAAGCTGTGAGCCGGTTTGGTTCGCTGAGTTATATATGGCCCAGTTCGCTCCTTACCGGCCCTTACCTCCCTCACAACAATTGCAAACATATGCTAGAGATCATCCTTTCCACTCCCATAATGTATGAACTGAACATCTTCTATCGAGCAGATAATCGGATTGTTCCTTATCCGATTGTCTTGACTGGCCACTCAGTTACAAAACGGATTGCTTGTTATCCGGTTCCAGCATCTGTTAGTCAGTTAAATTATATTTGTGTCATCACTTTCTTAAGAACTATAATTAATATAAATGATATTTAAATTTAAATTGTAGAAAATAAAAAATAAATTAAAATTCGAAAACTATAATTTGGTGTTTTCTAAATATAGAGATTCTTTTCTAATAATAACAATAGCATATCAATTAGTTAAATACATATTTTCATTTAAGTTTACAATACTCATTTAAGAATTGTTTAAAAAAAATCTCTTATGACTAAAAAAATATGAAAAATTGAAATAAATAAGATAGTGATCTAGAATATATTTTTTTGGTCATTTGAAAGCTAACTTAGACAATTTAAAACGTCTATTTTATAAGTAAAAGATCAACTAAGAAATAATCATATACATAAATTATTATTATTATTATTATTATTATTATTATTATTATTATTATTATTATTATTGTAGTTGATATAAACTTTTTGTAAACAATATTTTTTCTAAGTTATACATAGTTAGTTATATAATTAAGAAAAATACCTTAAATTTTCTCACTTGATACCAAATTTTTTTTTTTTGGTTAATAAAAATTTATAAATAATTTATTTTTATTTTATATTTTTAAATATTCCTATATGTAAATTCACTTTATTATTTTATTATATTTTTGTCACCAATATAATTTAAGTTATATAAAGTTAATTATATAGTTGAGATAATTATTTAAATTAAACATTTTCCTAATCTAAAAATAAATTTATTTTTGTTAATTGAAACTTATAACTAAGTTCTTAATCTTCTGTATTTTTCTAATTTCCTTACCTTTTATATTATTTTAAGAAAATATTGATATATGTAAATTTATTTTATTATATTTGTTTTAATTTTTTTTTTTATCAATAGTTTTTCTAAATCAGAAAATTTCTTAATTTAATAGTAAATTGTTTAATTTTTGTTTATATAAACTTAAGACACATCATCGAGAGTTATACATGAAATTCTTATATTATTTTAATAATAAAAAAGAGAAAAAGAAACGAGAAATTGAAAAACGAATCTAACGAAAAACTTAAAAAAATGATTTAGAAACACATTTGTAACTTGTCTCCTTATTATTGGTTATAACTTTTTCCTTTTAATTAGATAACTTAACTATACTACGGATATTTATAATATATTTGTGAGACACTTTAAAATGGTCTTTCACCGTTGGAGATGGTCTTATATATCATTTTTTTATCTTTAATATTTTTTAAAATAATATTATTTTATTATTTTTTATATTTCTAAATTTAAATGTTAATGTGAAATGATATTACTGATGAGAGTATTTCTAAGATGCAATATATGTGTAAAAAAAACTTATAATAAGAAGATAATAAGAATATAAGCAAAACCATATTGATGTTAAAGAAAATATAAAAATTCTATTTTTTGAATCATTAAAATAATAATAATAATTTATATAATTAATGAATAAAAATTATAAATAAAAATATAATGTTTTTAAATGTAATAAAAGGACAAATTATAAGCTGTTTATTGAAAACATTATAATAACTTTAAGTGAAAATATGTCATATAAAAATATTTGCTAATATCTAAGAAATTTGTTATACATAAACAAATAAAATGATTTTTAACATATATATACATATGATGTGCAAGATATTCGGACCTAAAGATTCAGACCCAAAAATCTTAACCAAACCCGACAAAAATATGATATCGAACCGAATCCAAAATCGACAAAATATCCAAGTGGGTCTTATATTCATATATCTGAAAAACTGAATTTGAACCTGAACTAAAAGCCGAATGGTATCCAAAATATACAATAACTATATTTCTATAAAAAAAATAATTATATTAGACTTAAAATAACTCAAAATACCCAAAGTTACAACTATAAAACTGAAATTATAAAATAACTCAAAATACCCAAAATTACAACTATAAAATTGAAATTATAAGTTATTTTAAAATAAAAATAATTGAAATACATATTTACCAAAATGAAATATGCGAAAATACTTGTCGAAGATTTAATAAGATTTTATTAAACTTAACTATTTTTTCAATGTTTTTTGTGGTGTCCGGAGATGGATGTACCTGAATCTGATCTGAATATGAATAATATATATATGGATTCTATATCTCTAAATTTGAATACCCAAAAAAAAATGGTAATTGACAGGACTACGAATATCCAAAAAATTGAAATACTTAAACCGAATCCAAATAGATATCGGAACATCCAAACCTATAACTTGTTACTCATTATTTGAGAGAAACCACAAATCAATCATCTTAAAGATTAAATATGAGAAATATTGCAATAAAAAAAGTCCTATAATTTACAAACTTACATACTAAAATATAATTCAAAAATTCAAAAATTATTTTAAAAGCAAACAAATATATAATATACAAATTATTGACTAGTGTTAATCAATTTATTTTTTCATTTTCTATAACTATAATTTTCAAATATTATATTTTAACTAAAAAAATTGATTCATTGACAATATCTAATTTCAGAGATTAAATATACTTTTGTAAATATAAAACAGTATTTCAATAAAAAAATACTGATTAAATATCTTATTATGAAAGATATATTAAGACAATCTGACTGACACATAGCATTAGTGAAAAACCTAGCAGCTTCTAAAATTCGAGTTAATATTTGTAAGGATTTTTTAGAGAAAAAAGGAAAACTGTTGCACCCTTTGGAAAAATCCACGAAGAATGCTTTGGAAAATAAAAACGAAAAAGACAGCTGAAAATGTTAAGAAAATATGACGTTTACTTGGGATAAGAGTATATCTCTAAAGTCAGTCATCCTACACAAAAACCCTGATCGAACCAAGAAGGGCCGGTTTCCTATTTTTAAAAACATATGGAAACAAATGTGAAATTGAAAACATCTTTAAGACTCATCTCTCAATAAAGTACAGACTTATTATCAGATCGGGTCGGGTTCGACTTAGGGTTTTAGATATCGGGTTTGGATCAACCCGAATCATTATACCGCAGTAAAATTGCGTTTCGAGATAAAAAAAAAAAAAAAAAGTAAAGAAGATGGCGTCCGGGGGTCGGAAGTTTCAAGAACGAACGAACCAGCCGTTATCTCCTCCGACGCCAATCGTGCAACCAACTACACCCACGAAGCGTGTGCTGATCACTACCCTCCTCGCAGGTCTCACGCATTGCTCTCACTGCTTCTTCTTTTCTTTTCTTTGTCGATCTTTCTAGTAAATGGAGCTTCCTCAAGTAGAACTAAACAGTCTTTAGAGCTCAATCAGTTAAAGATTTCATTACTTCGTCTGAGAATCTATCATTTTTGTGCTTAACAAAACGTCGTCGTTTTTTGCTTGTTTGTTATACTTATTATTAAAGGAATGTTGTTAAATGTGCAGGAGTTATTGGAGGAGGAGTTGGTTTAGTGTCTAAACACAGGAGAGCTTATCCAAACATTCCCACTATTTACGCTACTGATTTTGCCATCGTCACTGGTTGCTATTGCGGTACAAGAAATTATATATCTTCTTTGATACAATGTACAACAAGGATCTCTGTTTGTGTGGTGTGCTCAAGATTGAATCCATCTTATCTTTAAGAAAGTGGAGTGTTAATGTTTACTGTGAATATTTGTTTGATGTCAGCGTGATGTTTTGGTGTTGTTTTGGTAGGAGCTCGTGAGCTTGTAAGGATAACTCGAAGATCAGAACATGATGATATCATGAACTCAACTATTGGAGGGCTTTTCAGTGGTGCTTTGCTAGGACGACTCCAAGGTTTCTTTCTTTGTTGATTCTACTGTGACTGAAACCACCTATATTTTAATGATACTCTCAAGAAGTTTGAAAATGAGAGTGATGTTTGCTAATTGCTACAATAAGGTCACATTGTAATAACTCTGCCATCTGAATCAATTGGAATGAAATCTTTCGTCAAATGTTCTCTTGAGGTTATTAAGCTTGGAACTGATATGATAGCTCTTGCGTCTGAGTTAATTGGAATGATTCTTGAATGACTGTTTCTCTTTAGGTTGTTAAGCTTGGAACTGAAATACTAACTCTGCCATCTGAATCAACTGCAATGAATCTATCGTGAATGTCTCTCTTTAGGTTATAAAAAGCTTGGAACTGACATATAGTTGGATTTCCAGGAGGTCCTTATGGTGCATTTCGCTACTCTGTCATTTTTGCTGCTATGGGCACTGCATCTACCTATGCCGGCCACAAAGCAAAAGCAATGTTTGAGAACCTCCGTAACAAGGATTCAGTCAAGTTGCCTGAGTGGTCTCCTATCCAAATACTCGATGAAGAAGCCTTAGCAAAGAAGAAAGCTCAGGAACAGAAGATATTCGTAGTAAGATCCTTTGGGAGATTGAACAAGGAAGAGACTTGACAACTTCGATTCATTATGAGGTTGGTATATTGTTTCTAGGTTTGCTGTTTCGTAGATGTAATTCGGGGGTTTCTTAGATGAGACTTGAGGATTTCTTTGGAGTTTCCTATTGGGAAAAAAAACTTTTCTTTAGACACAAGGAAACCTTGTCTAGAGACAAGTTGTATGGTGACCTACCATGAACGTATATATATATTATCCATGGTTGATTATGGGCATACCTAAAACTTCTAAATTTTTTAATTTTGGAAGACTTTTGACATACGATTAAAGAATCGATTAGCCTTAAGACTTTTGGGAAATTAATGTAAAATGTAGCATACTATTGGAGAGCGTAGAATAAGCTAAATAAATTTGAAAATTAAGTAGCGTAGCGTTGGTGTCGTTATTCGAACGTTTGAGGGGTGAAATACTCCAGTACATGTGGTCTAGTGGTACAAACGTTTTAAGTAACAATCCATTTAATTTTCTTCAAGTTGTTTTACTCGAACGTTATGAGTTTTGTCACAATTTATAGACACATTTTTTAATCCAAATTCCGGTTGTGACCTGACACTAACAGTACAAAACTTTGTTATAAGCTCGGTCAATTATTTGGTTATAATAAGGTTTCTTGTTTTAATTGGTCTAATCTAATTAATAATTTTATTACCAGGTGTCCAATTTTTCCAAATATTTAATAATTAATACACTTGCAATCACTTTTTTGGTCTCATGATTTATCAAAAAAAGAAAGAGAGGGCTTGATCGGTTATTCGTTAATGTAATGGTAGAGAGTTTGTTGAATACGAAGTTCATCATCCGGTGGTATTTTATCATTTATTAAATAAAAAAAGGTTCATCAAGCATAAAAATTGTATAATTATGTGTAATTCCAAATTCATGAGACGATGCTGATTTTTAGAGATCGGTTTTAAGAAGACTAGAACAAAGATCCGTGCACATGGTCTAAACGGGCTCACGTGAAAGTGGAGTGTATGTGTTGTCCTCGTTTTAGTATATAGAATTTGCAATGTTGCGAGAAAGAGTGGTTATCAAATCATTTGGTCAAAGTTGTTGAGGAGGAGAGAAGTTTTTTTTTTTTTTTTTTTTTAAAANCAGAAATCTAAAATAGAACACTGATATAACACGATTCAAACTTCGTTTGCCCAGGTCGGTGGTACCGAGTCCGCATGAAAAGCTTGCGTCGTGAGAATCCTAACACTTCTTGCCAATCTATCCGCCTTGGTATTCTTCGCACGTGGGATAAGTTTTATGGAGAATGGGTTGAAAAACACCTTCCATATGAGAAACTCCTCTAAGTGCGTCATGAAAGCCGGCCAATCCTCCGGTTTTGATAGTATCTTCACCAGGTCGGAGCAGTCTGTAGCAAAGGTTATCTGCGAGTGTTGAAGATCTTTCATACACTCCATTGCCCAGAGTAATGCCTCAAACTCTGCATGTAATGGTGTTAAACTTGCTCTGTTATTACGAGAGCCCATTCTTATGTCAAAATCTCCCTCTTTACAGCAATACCAACCTTGTCCTGAGAATGTGTCTGATTCCTTCCAAGATCCATCCACAAAACACCACCATCCCTCATATGTCTCTGAAGAAGCTGATATTGTGTGTCCCACCACGTGGGTGCTATTATCCATTAATTGTGCTTCCTCCCATAATTTCCCTTCCGATTCCGCATGATGGAGAATTTCAGCAGAGTTACAACTCTTGTTATGAAATAATTTTTCATTTCTGTTTTTCCACAAATACCAGATAATCCACTGAAAATAACTATTCTCGTTTTCTTTAGGCAACCTCCAAAAGAGATAGTCCAAATTTGAAAAAATTGATATCGTTGGAAAAACTGCCCATGTTTGAACCGCTATTGGACACTCAAACATAACATGATTAATTGTTTCCTCTTCATATCCACAGAAACCACATTGAGTGTCACACTGTATACCTCTTGATCTCAAGTTTTTTGTAACCGAAACACATCCCGATAGCATCTGCCAAATGAAATGTCTCATTTTTGGTGGGCATTTTAATTTCCAAGTATATGCCAAAAGAGGTTTAATATCCGGCCCATACGTGATGATATCGGCTCCCGAATGAGGGAGAGATCTCTCAATATTGTAACCCGATTTAACCGAATATTTGCCATGCTTCGTATAGTGCCATCCATAGGTGTCCTTCTTACTAAACCGGCTTAGCGGTAGATGCTTGACATCTTCTGGTATAATAGTCGCCTCAAGTAGAGGCATATTCCACAAACGCGTCTGTGGATTAATTAAACTATTGACAGTGAGGAGGAGATATATGTTGAATTTGCAAATTGCTGGTAAGAGGAGAGAAGTTCTCATATTAATTTTCTCAAATCCCAACTTATCAAATAAGATATAATCGCCTCTTCTTTTTTTTATAATCATTTTTTTGTCAACTTTCTTTAGTCATTTTTGTAAAAAAATTCAAAGTTCGATTGATAACTCTTATCTTATTGTTTTAACATATTTTACAATTATAAAATATAAAAAGTAATGACAAGTTATTTTTTCAGTTTTACTATTTCTTTTTCATTTAACGTCTGATGCATTTTTATCAATGGATCGATCATAAATTCATAAATCCATTTTATCAACGGATTGATTATTAGTATTATATTATAAAAAAAAGTTGTGTGATATTGGTTGTATCGTCCGACACAGTAGGTGTGGTAGTGGTTCAGAAGGTCGATAATAAACTCGAATATACTATTTCGTGATGCGTAAGAGAAAATAGGAAAAAAAATCTCAACAACAACAACACATGTGAAGAAGAAAGAAAAAGTCTTCAACAATGCAACAAATCAAATCTGAGAAAACAAAAAAAAAAACTCCCAAAAAAAAATACTAATTGCAAAAAATAAAGTCACGTGATTAAACCGAAAAGACAGGGTGAATGACACGTGCTTTCCTACAAATACAAAACAGAGAAAACACATTAACAGGGCTTTTGTCCTCATTTCTCGTCTTTGACAATTGGCTAAATACGATGGCAAAACCGTAATTTCAAGCTCAACCAAGTGGCAAATTAAAAAAAGTCGTTTGTTATTGGTTTTGTGACTTGTTTTCACCTCGGACCCATCGGAGAGAACGAACACAACACTATACTTACTACAGATTCAAAACCTCATTAAAAACTAAAAACCGAACCTTCTCGTGTTCTGTCTTCTCAAACCATTTTCTCTTTTCGATTTCTCTCAAAAAAAAATAAAAAAAATGTTGAAGCTTTCTTGTAATGCGACTGGTAAGTTACAGAGCTTTTTGACGTATTCTCACCAACCGGATCGTGTACATCGGAGAATCATCTCCTCCTCCTCCTCCTACGTGTCATGTTCTCAGATGAGGAAACCTGGTTTGGATCCTATACGAGCGACTGTATCTACTGATAAAGGAAGTGTGATTCGAACAGAACAACAACAAGGTTTGGGTACGCTTGCGGATCGGCTACGATTAGGTAGCTTGACGGAGGATGGTTTGTCGTATAAGGAGAAGTTCATCGTTAGATCTTACGAAGTGGGGAGTAACAAAACCGCCACCGTTGAAACCATTGCTAATCTTTTGCAGGTCAGATTTGTTTTTTTCAAGAAAGTGAGATTATTAACGAATTTTTGTGTGTTCTCTCTGTTTTTTTAGTTTCTCTTTGATTCGATGATTGGTTTGGTCTTGTCGAATGTCACGCACATGTCGTTTTTCTATTAAAATAATCATTAGTTTGTTATATGTTTTGGTTAAATTGCCATTTGGAAACTAAGATTTTGATGTAAATTTATTGCATGAATCTTGATTGGTCAATTTGTAAAGAGAAGAACTTTGTTGTTGGGTTTAAAAAAATCATCAATTTGTTATATGTTTGGTTACATTGCCATTGGAAACTTAAATTTTTATGTAACTATGTATGAATCTTGATTGGTCAATTTTGTAAAGACAAGAACTTTGTTGTTGGGTTTAACAAAATCATTACTTTGTTATATGTTTGGTCAAATTGTCATTAGAAACTAAGATTTTGATGTAATTATGTATGATTCTTGATTGGTCAATTTGTAAAGAGAAGAACTTTGTTGTTGGGTTTTAAAAAATCATCAATTTGTTATATGTTTGGTCAAATTGCCATTGGAAACTAAGATTTCGATGTAATTATGTGTGAATCTTGTAAAGACAAGAACTTTGTTGTTGAGTTTGGTTTGGTTTAATGATTTTTTTTTGTATTTTTTTAGGAAGTAGGATGTAATCATGCACAAAGCGTTGGATTTTCGACTGATGGATTTGCGACAACACCTACTATGAGGAAACTGCATCTCATTTGGGTCACTGCGAGAATGCATATTGAGATTTACAAATATCCTGCTTGGTATAGTTTTGTTGTTTTTGCTTCTTTTATTTATCTGTGTGTGTGTGTTTTGTTTGATTACAAATGAGGAGAGTTTTTGAATGTTTGATTATAGGGGTGATGTGGTTGAGATAGAGACATGGTGTCAGAGTGAAGGAAGGATCGGGACAAGGCGTGATTGGATTCTTAAGGATATTGCTACGGGTGAAGTCACTGGCCGTGCTACAAGGTTTGCTTTTCATCATTTCTACTTCACATTTTTAGCTTGTTGCATTGGTTTGGGACTTTATGTTCTCATTTTTGCGCCATGGACTTTATACTAGACGTGGATGTTGGAGTTAAATGTTTTATGTAAAGATATAGGTTTCAGTAACTCTGATTCATGGGACTGTCTTGATTTGTTGTGTGACATATATGTGTTACGGTTTCAGCAAGTGGGTGATGATGAACCAAGACACAAGACGGCTTCAGAAAGTTTCTGATGATGTTCGGGACGAGTACTTGGTCTTTTGTCCTCAAGAACCCAGGTAAGAAAGGACGCTTTGTTACCAGGGAAATGCTTGCTGATCAGTTAAAGTTGTTATTGCCATGAATGCTAAACTAGTTTGTTCGATGTATCTATTGTAGATTAGCATTTCCTGAGGATAATAACAGAAGCTTGAAGAAAATCCCGAAACTCGAAGATCCTGCTCAGTATTCAATGATTGGGCTTAAGGTAAAAAAACAATATAAGTTATATTATATAATTATAGGACTCTTCCTCTATCTTTAGCCCTCAACATTCCTCTAAGACTTTTGTACTAATGCTTTTGCAGCCTAGACGAGCTGATCTAGACATGAACCAGCATGTCAATAATGTTACCTATATTGGATGGGTCCTTGAGGTAAGTCACCAGGTGTTTTTACTTTTTACTAGAAAAGCTCGATTTCTTGTTTTATAAAAATAAGAACTTGAGTAATCATATGATTTTGTTTCTTGGTAATGGCAGAGCATACCTCAAGAAATTGTAGACACGCATGAACTTCAGGTCATAACTCTGGATTACAGAAGAGAATGTCAACAAGACGATGTGGTGGATTCACTAACGACCTCAGAGATTGGTGGGACAAACGGCTCTGCAACATCAGGCACACAGGACCCCAACGATAGCCAGTTCTTACATCTCCTAAGGCTATCTGGAGATGGTCAGGAGATCAACCGCGGTACAACCTTGTGGAGAAAGAAGCCCTCCCGATAAGAAAATAGAGATTTTGTTCTCAAAGTTTCTGCATCTGTGTCAATGAAGATTTTGCTTCACGGGTCTAATCAGGTCTCATTTTTTTTAATATAAATTTGGGTTAGACTAGAGAGAACTGGATTATTGGAGTAGTCTTTGTGGAACTTACTTATGTTTTCGTGCTTGTTTCTGTACAAATTTTTGAGGATTTGCGACAAACCCATTTCGTCTTACGGTCTGTCTTGTGTCTCTGTGTGTATCTTATCGTAAACTCTATATAGTAAAGATTGTTCGTCTGATGTTTTTATATAAATGGAGTTTCTTTGACATAAGAGCTGTTTGAAACTTTCTTTCAGTTAGCACACTTAGCACCAATGAGTCAAGGGATCATTCATTTTTGTCACATAAAACTCTTATGTTAATTTGATTAAATTTCAAGTTCAAGATAGATACCATGATTACCATCTCTCTCTCTCTCTCTCGTCAAGGACTCATTTGGAATGTCAAAGGTTTTGAATTCTGATTCACTTTGTCTTTTCGATGTATGCAACCTTTGGAAACTTCAAGTCTAGTAAATAGAAACGAGAAACAAAATAATTAATCGAGGATACCTATTCAATGTATTTTTATGGTTACGAGAATATTTCCTTATATATTTGTGTATATGGTTTGTTAATATATACGTAAATGTTCTTTAAAGACGCTATGTCCATTGTGTGAATAAGCAGAAAGCTTTTCGACTTCTCAAACTACCCTTCAAGAAAACTTTGGTTACTTTACTTGCATCATAACTCGAGACTTTGAAGTTTGAAGAATCTTTGAAGGATCGAAGTATTTTTGTTTTCAATGGCTGGAACTGAGTTTTCAGATAAACCAGTTTTTAAGCTGAAACTTCTTGTTGACAAGGACAAGAACAAGGTTGTCTTGGCGGAGGTTGGTAAGGATTTCGTTGATGTACTCTTTAGTTTTTTGATACTCCCATTGGGTACCATTGTGCGATTGTTGCAGAAAGATGCGCAGCAGAATCAAAAGTCTCAAGAAGTTACAATAGGTTGTTTCAACAATCTCTACAAAAGCGTTGTTGATATGAGCAACGAGGATTTTCTGACTGAGGCTTGTAAGCATATACTTTTGTATCCCATGCATGTGAAAGAAAAGCAATGCAAGCAACTTAAGCTCAACATAGATGACACCCCCGTCATGAAGTACTATAGGTGCCCTAACTTGGGAAACTCGGAGTCATGCTCCAAGGCTTATAGTAACTTCTGCTCTTTAAAGTGTATTTGCGGCAAGTTTATGTCGGAGGAGATAAAAGTAAATAATGATGGTCTTGAGGAAATTTTTGTCAGTGAGAAGAAGTCTTTCGTCATTTCAGACAATATGCAAGTGGGATTTAATTCCATTGCTCTCAGCCTGAAAACACTTAGAGGGCTCGGTTATACAGATCTTGATAAGCTGGATGAGATGTTTGTAGACGTTGGTCACAAAGAGGTAACTACAGATTGATGTTTTACATATCGCTATTTAACATTACTTTGTTTGCTCTCTGATATATAGAATTCCAAATCTAGGTACTAGCTTTGCTGGAATGCTTATTCACTTCAGATACTCCCTTGACTGATGTGTTCTTGAAGAAACGGAGCTCATGTATCATTACAAGGACACATAACATGCCAAGCCTAGTCGTGCAAGATGGAGGTAATGCGGAATCAAATGAACTACTATCAGTCACTGTATTTGTTAGGAAGCAGGACAAGAAGGTTCTTTATGCAGAAAGCGAGCAAGACTTTGTGGATTTATTACTCATTTTCCTGGCTGTCCCTTTGGGGACAGTGTGGAAAATATCATCCGGAACCAATATCAAACTGGGATGCATAGACAACTTTTATAAAAGTCTGACGAGTTTGAGCTCTAGCAAAGGCACAAATGCATCGAAATACACATCTATGCTTCCTAGGAACTACAATTTCCAGGCACCGCTACTTGAAGTCTGTAGCAAAGATTCCAGTTCGTGGAAAGTGACTGTAAATTCTCAAAAATATGATTTGAAAATCATGTATCCAAACTATGATGGAAGTGTCGAATCAACAATTCATGGTAGTAGTGGGCTTGTAAGGAGAGGGACAACGTACATGATTTCAGATGATCTTACTATCTCAGCTACAAACTCGTCTTCAACTATTTGTATCTTGAAGAAATGGAACATAAAGCTGGATGACATTGAGGAGCATGTAATCAAGATTAGCAAAGAAGAGGTATGTATCTAAGGATATTCACCAATTTACCTTATCCTTCTCAATATATTTTGTTCTCAACTGATTATTATAAAACTGACACTAATGCAGGCTATCGGTTTACTGAGAGCTTCACTGATGACATCCACTGCATTGACCACCGCTTTTGGGAGCTTACTCCTAAAGAAGCCAAAATATGAGAAACTCTAAGTAATTTTGAATCACACCATGTTCTATCTTTGCTTTTACTTATCTTTCTCTCTTTGTTCAGCTGTGGCATCATTTTCTTATTCATGGTAATATCAAAGTATCAAGCGATGCAGAGTTGTAGGGAACCTCAAAAAGTTATGTTTGGATATTATTTATGCTTCCTTCAGTCTTGAAACCCGTTTTAAAATTGGGTTGTGGCACAGAAGATTCTAAGTTTGAAACTCTGAACCTTTTATATTGTGATTTTAGTTTGCCATTGTGGAGCACTAATGAGGACATAGAAGCCGTTCATGATGGAATATTTGTCAGTGGAAAGACCTCCTTCATCATTAGGAGGTCTTTAGGCTTCAACATTTCTTAAAACTTTTGTAATCATGTCTTTGCAGCCTAGACGAGCTGATCTCGACATGAACCAAACTCGTAGGCGCTAGATACCAAGGAGTACACCACTCTTGCCGCGACATAGCAAATATCATCAATGATGAGTGGCCACAAAAATTTCTTGAAACTGGTTGGATGTTGTCTTGACTCTAAAGATCCAGTCATGGTTTATCAGGTGAAAAGAAACTTTATGAACTGAATCTTGGAGAAAAGCCATGGAAAAGGAAAATGAAGATAGCAGAGGATATTGCCACTGCTTTGGCTTACCTTCACACTGCCTTCCCAAGGCCTTTTGTGTATAGGAACATGAGTCTAGGGAACATCATATTGGATGAAGATGGGGTCGCAAAGCTGTGTGATTTCTCTCTCTGCGTCTCAATTCCAGAATGTTTTACATTTATTGATGTTGATGCAATAGCGGGAATATGCGATGTTTGGCCTAGTTTCAGAGAAAACGAATGTCTTCGCCATTGGAATATGGTCATTTCAACCCTTACATGTAAGCAAAATCATTTCTTTCTGCAATTCTATGCTGCTACAAGAAGAGGCAGGTACAACCGAACAAAGATTAGTGAAAAACGTAGTGAAACAGCAACTTGTTTAGTATTCCTAATATTGTGCATTTTGTCTACAGAAAGTCATATTTAAACATTCAATGACGTCTTACGAGCTACCTGCAAGATCTTCCTTCTACTTAAAGCCCTAACACCTTAAACCCTTCCAAGTAGAATAGCATCTTAAACAACAAACCAAACTGAAATATATGAAAATTCCATGCCTGAGTGTAATCTCCAGTGTTTGAATGGAGTAACTTGCCAGCATCTTCTTCCATATGAACCCTATAGTGATACCAGACCTCCTGTGTCCACCACCAAACTCAAGCGGAATATCCACATCCACATAACCACCAGATGCAATTGGATATCAAACTGAGAAATCTGATAACCTTTAGGAAGATCCGGATAAAAATACTGCTTCCTATCGAATTTGGACTTGAGAGAGAGAGATCACAATTCAAAGCTAAACCCATTCTAACACCAAATTCGACAACTTTCGAATTCAAAACAGGCAAAGCAGCAGACAAACCCATACAGACAGGACAGATACTTTTGTTTGGATGAAGCCTCTAATTGTTAAGACAACTGCAAAAGGCCTTTGTGAGTGGACCTCTTTTATATAAATGGAGTTTTCTTTGACATAAGAGCTGTTTGAAACTTTATTTAACACCATACCATACGAGTCAAGGACCAATCATTTCATATAAACCTCTATGGTTATTTGATTAAACAAGTTACATGATTGATAACAGATTCTGCCTATTACAAAGACTCGTAAAACTCCAAACAATGTGAGATATAAAAGTAAAAAACTGAGAACTAGAAATGAAAAACACACTGAATCGAATAACAAATAGATACCTCGAGTCCTCCTAGTGTCAAAGCATCTCAGTTAATCTAATCATGAAAGAGTTAACCGCAGAAGCATCCAGGACAATCCATGAAGACTCAAATAGCTCATGAAAGTAATCAGCTCTAATTTCTTGAGCTGCTTTCCTGAAAGCATTACCAAACGCATTACCTCTCACAGCACCAAGTCTCGGCTTCCCACAAACTCCAACCACAAGTATCTTCCCTGGTTGTTGAGATGTACAGGCACATAGCATAGGTTTCATCCTAGCTCCTTTCTCTCTCAACGCATCCATTAGAAAGTAACAGAACTTCGTCAACGCCTGAGGATATCCCAAATACTTAGCATCAATCAAATCATCAACCTTCACCCATCTGAACTTCCTCCCACTCCGTATACATCCTGTTTTGGTAATAGCTGCACTTCCTTGCCTAAGAATCGCTCTTTGAACTTTGATCGCTTGCTGCATCCCAGAACGAAGCTTATCAAGATTATTCAACGACAAAGCATCATAAGCTTCACCAAACTGCTTCGAAGCAGATGAGCCACCTGAACCAAGAAACGACTCAAGAAGCGCTGTAATACCATACACAACATCAGCAGCAGAGACTCTCGAGCTATACCCATGAAGACGCAAGAAACTCCTATAGTAAAAATCATTCAGACCATACTCTGGCAAGAACCGATCAAACTCTTGCTTCATCTTCCTCTTCACCTCATTGTTCATATACGGAAACTTCTGCTGACACTCAATAAGCGCAAACCCCATACGTGCCAAAAGAAGCTTAAGCTTCTTAATCCCATTATCACTCCAAGTCTTCAACTTGGTGGCAATGTAAGAAGAACAAAGCATAGAGTCAAACAAAGTCCACTCTCTCAACAACATAAGCCTCGGCTCTTCTTCATAAGAGATTCTTGAACACTCTGGAGCTCGAACCTTGGTCCCATCTTTCAAAGTAACAGAAGTGATCTTGTCTATGTTCCCAGAACTATTAATATGCTGCTCAAGCTCCATAACCGCAGCTTGGTATCTCTCATCAGTCAACCTCTCGTGAACAAACTGATCAGTTAAAGAAACACAAGCAAGCCAAAGCAACTCGTTCGTGTTCTTCCTCAACAAATGAGACAACTCAAAGAGTAAACACCCAGATGGTTTCCCATGGAAAGTCCCCATCTTGTAATAATCCCTTTTAAGCTTCTTCAACACCTTCACTCCATCTTCCATTTTCCTCCTCTTACTTGGCCTATCACCCTCCTCTTCCTCCTCCTCCTCCTCACTCTCCTCCTCTTCCTCCTCCTCCTCTTCTTCATCACTCTCTTCATCATCACGCATCTGAAAGCTCTCATTAGCTAACTTCAACACATCGAAATCATAAGCTAAATCAGCTTGTCTTTCATCATCATCAGTGTGAAGAACAAGAACCTGTTGATTCTCATCGCTCAAGTTATGCAGATGAATCGGACGGTGGCTATCAACAACAAAGACACGTGCGTTCTCACCTAATTTAAGCACGTGCTTCAAATCGCGGTGGCAGCCCCAGTTGATTAAAAGAATAGTTAATGGGCTTTCGGAGGAAGAGCAAAGCCCAGGCCCAGCGTACTTGTGGATTTCGAGGAAGGATGAGACCGGGAAGCAAGAGTACTGGACGGAATCTGATTCGAGTATGTGCGTTATCACCTTCAGCGCGCAGATCGAGTCTACGTCGGATGACGATGGGAATATCAGAAGCGGGTTTTGTGATGTTGATGACGTGGCGGATTCGCGTAGCTTCGTGTAGAACGTTTCTAGTTTCTGGATTCTCACCATTCTTTTGGGGATTTTTGGATTTTCTCAAAGAAAAGAAACAAATCCCCCAAATCTTGATTATAAAGAAACCCTAATTTTGTGAGCTCTGTTGTTTCTTTCGGTCTCTCTTTGAAGAAAAGCGAAAATGGAGAAAGAGAGAGGGAGAGGAGAGAAGGGAGAGAGAGACAGTGTGTGTGGGGAGAAGAAGGAGAAGATCTGAGAGGTAATAATGTGTTTTGTTTTCTGTTTAATGAAAAGTTTTTGAGAGTTTTAGATTTTGGGGGATTTTTGCGGGTGGGAAATCTTTAAAATTTCGAAATGTTTTTAGATTGACCGCCAAAAGCTTTGACGTTGGCGCTGGAATATTTGAGGAAAAGAAGGGAGGGGAGGGAGGGAGGGATATTATGGATCGCGGTCTACGGAGGAAGAATGATCTGGACCGTTCAATAACTTTTGTTTTTTTTTTTATAGCCACACTCCCGACTAGTCGAAAGTCAAAATAACGTTTGACCAGCTGTATCTGTGTATGTGTCATACATTTTCGGTTTTCTTACTGGGATTCGATTGATATGTTTTATTTAATTTTGATTTAAATTCTAATATTATCTTCTGTGTTGGGCTTTATACGGGCCTTAACTCAAGTTCTCAACGAAACCCCATATATATTACCTACAATAATATGCCAAGATCAGTATAATTTCGATCTTGGACTTGGAGTTGTCCTAATTTGTTTTATGAACTCCAATCTCTCACCATTTCTCTATCTCTACTTTGAGGGCTATGCAAATTACTTGAAACAAAAAAAATTCATAAATATCTGAGTGTTTTTTTATTTATAAAACATCATTTTCGCCCAAAAAAAAAAATTTAAAGCTAAATCGATATCAAACTGAGAACCAAAAAGATATTTGTATACCTGTAAGTTCAAAATATTAATTATATTTATTTTTAAAATAACCAAAAAATTTTGATTTTTTTTTTAAATTATATTTTACCCTAAAATCCTTAAAATAATTGAATGTCATTAGATATATTTTTCAAAAAAAAAAAAACAATTTCATGTAAAATTAAATCCATATTTTTAGGTTTTTTATTTTAATTAATTTGAATAGTTCAAATAAATTTTCAGATAATTCGGTTCAATTTTTTTCATTTTCGTTTAAGTCAAATAATTTTAGATAATTTGATTAGAAAGTAATAAAACTTAACTAATTATAATAAATTTTCATGTATTTATCGATTTTTAATGTAAAATTTTATATTTAACTGAATTAAAAAATGAACGAATCAAATTAAATTATAAGAAAATAGAAAAGAAATTATTTATTATAAAACTGTATGGTACAATAGAATATTTAATTAAAAAAATTGGAGAACTAACAAATTATAAAAATATAAGAGAAAATTTGATTAGAAAAGTGAAGAATTTTTTTAAAAAAAAACTTATACAAATATAAAATTTTTATAAATATGAAAATGAGATGGAATTAGTGAAAATATGTGAAAATATAAATTTCAAATAGTAAATTAAGAAAGTTAAAAGAATAATTATAATACAAAATTTAGATGAATGAAATATATATATGGAGATTGAAGATCAACAAGTGATTATTCGTAAGAAATCATAAGAATCATCAAAAAAACAAAAACAAAAATAAAAAAACAAACACAGGAGAAAAATGATAATCAAAATAAAGGTCTAAAACATACTCCAACCAAAAGAACTTAAGCCGAAACAAACGTGCGCAGGGTAAGAAAAACATAAATCAGTACTGTACACCACTACACCCATTCCTCAACTTTATCCTGTTAGCTAGTACTAACTAATCATTTTTGCATGCTTTACAAGCAGAGTTACGTACCTCCGTAAGCAATACTCCGACAAACAATAGCCTACGTAGTGTTATCAGCTCAAAAACAGTGGAACAATACTGCTGATGACACTAATAATCAAAGATCGTTGCTCAAACCTCCATTTTTTTGAACAAAGTGACATGTTGGAAAATAATTTAATGAAATATCTATCAGCTAACACGTTTTGATCAAATACAAGTACATGATAAGAAAAAACTAGTTTCATCTAGAACCCACTTACGCCTATATATTAATAACACATGGCACTGAATTTGAAATTTGATGAGACTGTGCTATGGTTTGAATTTACAACCATTGGCAGGATCATTGGTCGCAATACCAAATTTCTAAGTTCAGCACCAAGAGGCGGAAGGCGAAAGCACCTGCAAATCAAATATGTTCGCTTAGTTGTTGCAAGAGAAATCACTTGAGCATCACATCTATAATCAATCATTTTCCACCCTTTTTGGATAGTTATCCACATCTAACGATAATTGCGATTCAATAATAAATAAATAAAACTTTATTAGATATTTCGGAGGACTAGATGAATTAATGGTTTATGTGGACAACTTTTGAGACAAGTGGCACAATTGATTGACGAAGATTTTGACAAATCAACCGAATCCGACGAGTTGACAAATCACAGCCCCACAAAGAAGAAGAGTTTCTTTCTTCTTCTTACTAAAGAGAACCAGTGATACACACACAACCCCCATTACCTACAAGGCTACAACACAAACGAAAAAAAAAAAAGAGAGAGAGATATAATGATCCGAAGCCATTGTTATTGCTTTTTTGGTATTATCACCATATATTTCTCCCTCTTAATCCTCACGCTTGCTTCTCCTACGCTCCATTTTTGCCGCCACGACCAGAGGGATACTCTTCTGGAATTCATAGACGAGTTTCCCGTTGATGAGTCTCTCCCAAGCTATAGTAACACATGGATAACTTCGTGGAATAAGAGCAGTGATTGTTGTCATTGGAAAGGTGTCAGCTGTGATGGTAGATATGGCCAGGTAATATCACTCGAACTTAATGAGACATTTCTCAACAGCTCTTTGAAAACTAACAGCAGCCTTTTCAGACTCCAATATCTTCGTCACCTAAACCTTAGCCATTGCAATCTCCAAAGAGAAATTCCTTCTTCACTAGGTAACCTTTCTCGTCTCACATTTATTGACCTTTCTAATAATAAATTTGTAGGTGAGATTCCGTCTTCAATAGGTAATCTAAACCATCTAAGAAAGCTCAGCCTTAAGCATAACCATCTCACAGGAGTGATTCCTACTTCACTAGGAAACCTAGACGAGCTAAGAGTCATGTCCCTTACAAGCAACAGTTTAAGTGGCAATATTCTTATTTCTTTAACCAAGTTAACAAAGCTTTCCTATCTTAGCCTCAACTCTAATAACTTCACATCCACGCTTCCATCAGACATGAGTGGATTCCACAACTTGAAGTATTTCGATGTTGGTAAAAACTCATTTGTCGGGCCTTTTCCTAAATCCTTGTTCTCGATTCTTTCATTACAATATGTTGATTTGAGAGATAACCAATTCACAGGACCTTTAGAGTTTGGAAATACTTCTTCATCATCATCTAAGCTTCATTTTCTTGGTCTTTCACGTAACAGATTCAATGGTCCAATCTCGGAATCCATATCTAAATTTCTCAACCTCAACAAATTATATCTTAGCGGAAACAATTTGACTGGTTCAATCCCTAGATCAATATCAAAGCTGGTCAACCTCACAGATTTACATCTTTCAACCAACAAGTTGCAAGGTGAAGTACCAGGCTTCTTATGGAGATTGACAACATTGACTCTTTCTCACAATTTTTTCAGCAGTTTTGAAAACTCTTCACAAGAAACACTGATCCAAATATTGGACCTGAGTTCGAATTCATTCCGAGGACCATTTCCCCATTGGATCTGCAAGCTTAAAGGGTTAAGCTATTTAGATTTGTCTAACAATCACTTCAGTGGCTCGATTCCTCCATGTTTGAGGAATACCATTGTTTCTCTTACAGAACTGAGTCTACGTAACAACAGTTTCAGTGGAGTTCTTCCAGATATATTTGCTGATGCTACAAAGTTACGATCATTCGACGTCAGTCACAACCAGTTGGATGGAAACTTCCCAAAATCCTTAATCAGTTGCAAAGCTTTGCAACTTGTAAATGTGGAAAGCAACAGAATCAAGGATAAGTTCCCATATTGGTTAGGATCTCTACCATCACTAAACGTGCTCATCCTCAGTTCAAACGAGTTCTATGGGCCGTTGTATCATCGTGACGTGTCCATTGGGTTTCAGAGTTTAAGAGTCATCGATGTTTCCCGTAATGACTTGACTGGAACTCTCCCACCTCACTATTTTTTCAACTGGCGTGAAATGACCACATTGACTGAAGGAAATCATGACTACTTGGTAAACTTCGTGAAGTATTATTCTAGCTACCTGCTAATCTATCGCTCGATGGAAATGGTGAATAAAGGTGTAGATACGAGGTTTGAGCGAATCCAAAAAGACTTCAGAGCTATTGATTTGTCTGGAAACAATATTTATGGCAAAATCCCTGAATCTTTGAGTCTTTTGAAGGAGTTACGTTTACTCAACTTGTCAGGTAATGCCTTCACAAGCGATATACCAAGATTCTTGGCTAATTTGACAAATCTCGAGGTATTAGACCTCTCAAGTAATAAATTGTCAGGCCAAATCCCTCAAGATTTTGGTAAACTCTCCTTTCTTTCGTACATGAACTTCTCTCATAACCTCCTCCAAGGTCCAGTGCCACGAGGCACACAGTTTCAAAGGCAGAAATGTTCTTCATTCTTGGACAACTCTGGACTCTACGGCCTTGAAGATATCTGTCAAGAAACCTATGTCTCAAATCCTAAATTACAGGAAGACGAAGAATTTTCAGAGACAGAGGAACAAATGTTCAGTTGGGTAGCAGTTGCTATAGCTTATGGACCTGGTGTATTCTGTGGTTTGATGATTGGTCATATCTTCAGTTCACACAATCAAGCATGGTTCACTGAAATCTTTGGTCGAAGATAACTCAGAGTGTCCACAAATGCTCGTTGAGCTCATCTTTTGCAGTCTTCTTAATAAGCATTTCTAAGGGGTATATTGTATAATTGTATTTGTACTTAATTTTTCAGGTGTCTTTTCCAAAATACTTGTTTGTCTTTTTTGTAATATTTTATTTATCTTGTTTGTAATTTCTTATCTGATGTTTTTGTAATAGATATATCTTGTAATTTTCATGTTTAATAAAGATATCTTCTATTTAATGTTTTAAAATTTATGTGTAATTTTCTAGTTAAAGTTTTTGGTGGTAATCAATATATTTTGGCTTTAAAATGTAAAACGGGAACTAGAAAATTACACTATTATTGATTTACAAAGTAGGATTTTTTTGATTTACAAAGTAGGATAACGTATGAAAATAGTTATGAAAAAATGTTGAAACTACACTATTAATAAGATCTTGTTAAATCTTAATTCACCTCTATATATGTCAGTTTTTATGAATATTTGAGGTCTTCCATCAAATTAGGCTTGCCCCATTGTAAATTTAGCGTTTTAGAATTTGATACTGGTTCAGAATTGCTCCTTAAGGCTTTACAAATTTGGGGGGACAAAAAACTTGAGAAGTACCCATACACTATTATCTCTGTTTTCAATCAAATCGGTTAACCAAATTGGTCAGCCCGTACCAAGATATAATGAATCTGCAAGCAGGTCCAAAACTGGAATGTGTAGCATGATAACACCAAAAGTAAAACCAAATATAACAAAACATACATACAGAAACTATACTATAAAAATCTTGTGCAAGTGGGACTAATGCCTTATTCCATCTAAAGAAGCTCGAACGTCTGATCATTAAGATCACAAGACGTTGATTTTCTCGATAACTATATACAATCTCCCCGAAACAAACGTTTCCCTTTCATTTTCCTCCAAAGCCAAAGCAGCAACACTGTCATTTACGGTAAGACAAAAACAATGTTCAAAAAAAGACTATTTGAAATATGTTAAAGAGGTTTTTAACTCAGAAGCAATGAGCTCGAAAGAGAGTGTCTTACTTTGGAAGTGTTGGAAGGGTTACTGCGGGAGCTTGGGTGCGTCGGCGTTCTTGAAGATCCACTCACATTGGCTCCAGAACTCCTCTCCTCACGCACTTTGTTGAAAATGTGTGTGTATCCATCAGCTGAAGCAGGATTATTCTCGTCCCAGTCACCAAATTTCGGCACCACAGTGACTTTCTCAGGCTATAAAAAACAGTTTGAAAACTCAGAGAAGTTAGATAGAGACCCAAGAAACAGTCAGCTTCAACCAAGAATCTAACATTTCTCTGAGAGCTTCAAAAGAAGATCATGTTTAACTATTGTTCTTACGCTTTCATCAGCTCTAAGGTTGGGTTTAGGCTTTGATCTTCCAGTACCGTCATATGAATTCTTATGCAACGGTGACTTGTCGTAACTATTGTTCTGAGAAGACCTTCCTTGTCTTTTGTTAGCAGCTTCGTTTGATGAACCACCACCAGAATCACCACCAAACTGCTTCAACTCGCTCTCGTCCCGGCTTCTCATCCGTTCACGTGATCTTCTAACCGGATCAACTTCCTCAGGTTTGGTTCTTGGATGAGGAGGAGTAGCTTGAGACTGAGAATCCGAGTTATATTCAGGGTCGTTCGGGTTCGTTACTCTGCCACCTGGAGCTCGAACTTTACGAGCTTTCTCAAAGTAAGCTGTGTAAGGAACATTCTCCTCACCTTCCCAGTTTCCAAATTTAGGAACATTCGAACGTTCCTTGCAGCCATAATAAATGATAAACAGTTAAAATCAGTTCAATGTCTTCCACGAAAATTCAAATAGTAAACAAAAGGGTAGAATCGTAATAAAGATCCCTTTAGAGAAACAATCATCACAGACCAAGATAGCATTCAGACAAGATCTGTTCCGTTGTCAGTAAGATTCGAAGAAACTCCCATTTAACATCAGAATCTTAAAATCAGAATCAAACAATTAAAATAATCATTACATCGCAATCTCGTGAAAATGTTTCCGAGGAGAATCAAGAAAAGGAAGAACCATAAATGCAACAATCAAGAAATAGATATGTCCAAATCTAAACAACAACAAGAATCTGAGAAAGAAAGAAAGAGAGAGAGAGAGAGAGAAGAAAAAGATAAGAAAACACTTGGAAGAAACTTACTGCCATGAGAGAAGTTCCAGAGGAGATTGCTCTAAAGGGGTACCTTTAGAAAGAAAGAGAAAAGAGAGAAAGAGAGAGAGAGAGATGTGAGACGGAGAAGAAACGAAGAAGAAAGAGAGAGAGAAAGAGAGAGGAGAATAGGTTTATCAAACGACGTTGACTAGTGATGCTTGTATTGTTTGACCTTTCTCCTTCTCTATCTTCTCTCTCATTTTTTCTTCTCGTCTCTCTATTTGCTCGCTCCTAATTTCTAAATTAATTAGAGAAAAATAAAATAGTTGTTGTTTTATGTAAAATAGTTTTTGTGTGAAAAAGACTCAACAACGCCGTCACCGTTAAAGGCGGCTAAAATCTGGTGTCCATGTTACACTGTTTCCTCTTAGAGATGTAATTAATATTTTTTTTGGGGGTTTTAGGATTGGACATTTCTTTGTCCGGGAGATAAGCTGTGGGTCTAACATTATAAATGATTTTTTTGGTCATCCGTGAATAACATTGAGCATAGTATAATACAAGGGAGGAATATATACGCTAGCAGAAGGGAGGAATACATACGCCAGTGGAAAATAAGAATATCTCCGGAAACAGAGTCCACATGAGAGAAACAACAGTCCACACAGAGATTTATTGAAACAGCCAAAGTTAAAAACAAATCTACAACTCCAACTAACTTGCACTTGATCATCCGAATTAAAAAAGTAAAAACATAAGATCGAACACCTAAAGCCAACCGATAAAGATGCAAGGAAACTAAAATGTTTAGGTTCTAGTTCATCACTAAACCCAAAGCATACCAATACCACACCCTTATCAGAAGGAGAGATTCAAACCAGTGATACAAAGATCTCTCCACTACTCCAAAAACCAACGATAACCAAAGTAATATCATTAAGCCCCATAATAAATGGAACACCAAAAAAGACAACTCGAACAAAGAAAACTAATCGAGGGTAGAAGCAATGAGATAGGCACACCACGGGACCAACACCCACAAAGGAAGGCGGGAACATAAAACTGGTCGCAACAGGACACAACCGGGACCTAAAACAATCCGGGGCAAAAAATCGAAAAAGAACCAATAGAGCTGAAGAAAAAACGAGTAGCCATCAGCGAAATCACCCAAACCGCTCCAAGCAGCTACACCAAACCGTCACCGCAGGTCCTCGACCTGCCTAACTGACGCCATACGCTACTCCGAACCCAACTCTCCTAACTTCAACTGCGGAAACAAAAGCCTCCAGACCACCCACCTTGAACAAACCAACACCACTCAGCAACTTCCTCCACAACGGACCACTTGAGAAGCTTGAGGACCATGAAAAAGGGGACTACTTTGAGGCGGAAAAGAGCTCCGGACCGAAACTGGGGAAGAAGAACAACAACATGCGCCATCACGCTCCACCATGCTGGAACCGTCACCTCCACCAAAACCAGTCAGAGCTTCTCCAAAGATACAAGAAACAAGAAGAAGAGGGAAAGAGATGAAGATAAGCAACAAAGAGACCCAACTCCAGTGCTGTGAGAGCCACCGGAGTCCATTGACACTTCTATATCTAGATCTCCGTTTTAGAGAGAAATGGATAGATATTTTTAAAAAACAAAAAAGGAAAAGAAATGCAAAAAAAAATATTAACAGAGTATAATTGATGATAGCGCTTTGTAGAAATTAAAATTGTTCTGCTAAATAAAGAAAAAATAAATAGCAATATTTAAACCCTATCAATGATATAGATAACGGTAACTTTTTAATGAAATTTTCCTGTTTTTTTATTTATAAATATTGTCTCTCCATATAAAATAACTAAATATGCAAAATCAAAATTTTTTTTCTTTCATAAACATGGTTTTAAATGTAAAACCGATGTCAATTTTTTGTTTCCTATTTTCATTTCTAAGACATGCACGATTGGTTTTATCTATTTTATATTAAAAAAATTAGTTAAAAAAAAACTTTGGCATCATCAACGTATACAATGTAAACTATAAAATTTTATCAAAACTACTATGCAATAAACTGAAAAAATCACTCCTGACAATTATTTCGGAAACCCAATCGATCTTTATGCCTCATCGTCTTACCACTGATAATATTCTGTTAATGCAAGAAATTTTCCATATCCTTCAGATAAACCTAAACTGTGAATCAGATTTTATAACCATCAAAATTGATATAAAAAAGCATATGATAGAGTTGGATATAACTAAAAGCCCTATTACGAAAGCTGGGATATTCCAATAGGGTAAACTTACTAATGTTATGTATCTCATCAGTTTCCTTTGAAGTCTTTATAAATAGAGAAACAAAAGACTGAATATAATTGTTGAAGGGTATTCGACAAGGAGATCTTCTATCACCATTCATCTTTATTTTATGCACCGAGGTCTTTATATCTCTCTTGAAAGTAGTTGAGGAGGAGAAATGTATTACAGGGCTCCAGATCGCAAGAGGAAGCCCAGAGTTTCGCATCTCCTCTTCGCTGATGACAGTATATTTTTTTGTAAGGTTGAAGTCCTACAATGTATAAAGATATATGAAAATTATCTAAATTTATAGAAATGCTTCAAGCCAACAACACAAATAAATCCTCAATTTGGAAAGAAAATGGTGATTACACTGAGAGAAGAGATTAAAAAGAACTCTAGATATCTACAATGAAAAAGGTATGAGGATATATCTTAGCCTTCCTGAATAAATATGTGGTTCAAAGAAGAAAAATTTTGCATATATCCAATTGTGGATGTATAACGACATGTTAATGACTCACATATCGTCATATTGGCAATGATATGAGCTGCTTCCAGTGTGGTAATCCAGAAGAAACAATCAATCATATGATCTTTGAATACCACCAGCCTTATAAGTTTGGGCCTTATCGAACTTTATGTCCTTTCTGGGTTACTTCCCAAATAATTTTCTTTATGGAAACATGGATTTTCTTTTTTGGATGACAAAGTTGGATATTACATTCCTTCAAAGGGATAACTTCCCATAGATTATATGGTTTATCTGAAAGATAATAAATGATAAAATCTTTAATACAAAGGATATACCAGCGATTGCCACGCTCCACCACGCGATCTCAGAAACAGAAAGCTGGATGACCGCTAATGAGAATGACGAAGAAAGAGAAGAAGCAGTACCAGCCGCTCCACCGGATGATCTCTCCACAGGGCCCCCTAATCTTGACTTGTCAGATCAACGCCTTTTAGGTGAGCCAGTTTGTGAATTTGGGTTGTGTTTTAGGGATAACATGGGATTCTCCATCCAGATATCAAAGATGCCGAAGGAGTCTCTCAGCCTAACATGCAGAGGTAGATAGCCTCATTTGAGCATTGTTATGCCTACATAATGAGGATGTTAAGACAGCTCGCATTAAGACAAACTACTCCAAGTTAATCTAAATGATAGAAGAACTTTTGGATTATTTTGTAGATCGAAAATAATTTTTTTATATGTATTAAAAGACTCTTTTTAATGAGTATAATATACATTCTATATTTTGTAGTGAAATTTTTTTGTGTGAATGTCTTAGTCAAAAGGGTAGAATATGAGAGATAATTTTCTTCCATGTAAATCACATTTACCTGTGTAATTGTGAATTTTTCAAAATTTTGTAATTCAAAACAAATTTGATTCAATATATTTTAATACTTGATAAAAAGTTTTTTTTGCTACGCAATGACATATTAGATACAAAAAATTTCAAGGTGGTTATTATTTATTTTTATTATTTTTAAGAATACAAGTGGTACTTTTGAAAACTTGTTGACCACTATTCAATTTTTTTAATTAATTGGGAAAGCTAAAATATAATATAGTTTTCAGAGTTTGTAAGTCGAATGCATTTGTAGTTTAAGATATCTACAATAATTAAGGAGAATTCAAATCTTGATCTAACCATGAGAATCTTGAAAAGAAATGATGTTAATTTATGTAATAGTTTAGTTTTCATTCAATTTTAATCTTGGTTTTACTTAGGACTGGACAAAATAACTAAACCAAATCAGAACCAATAAAATTGATATTAGCTCAGGTTCGAGTATAGCAAAATAATCGATGGGGACTAATTTTTAAATAGTTTGGATTTCAGTTCTGGTTCGAGGTTTACCCGATATCCATTAAGATCCCATTTATATCTGAAGTCTACTAACATTTATAATTTCATACCTATACCCAATAGTATTTTTCATATCAATGTAGTTTGTTATCAATTACTTAACTTATATATACTGGATATTTTGTTTTTTTTTTTTTTTGTTATTTGCATACTTTCTTTATATATATCAGGTCTTTCGGATCTTTTTTGGTAACCAAAGTATTAAAAACCCGATAAAAACCTAAAAAAACTGAAAATAAAGTTAACTGAACCGATACTAACCCGTTACTACTTCGGTTCTAATCGGATTTTATGTAGAAATATAAAACCGATCCGAATCCAATCAATTTTGAACCGAACCAAAAATATATTTTAAAAATATATAGATTGAGATTTTAATACATAGTACCGAAATACCCACAATCTGAATTCCGATTAAAAACCCAATTGCCGAGGACTAGTTTTACTGCACCGTTTTGTCCCATCCATATTTGTTCTAACATTATGCTTCTTTTTTTTCTTCATCTGATCACCATTCTGAGTTATAATGTGATTATGTTTAAGAAATAAATTGATGGATTTTAATATTTTTAAAGAGATATAAAATGGAAAACGTAAAAGAAATAAATTGATCAGTTTCTGTGACTTTTCTTACAGCCAGGCTGAGCAACTCTACCAGACTACCACAATCATTTATGTTTTGCTTTGAATAAGTTAGCAAATTTTATTTTTAATTACATTTTTATTAGTTAGCTCATGTTATTTAATATTTATATTTATATTTATTTATTAATATAGAAATATTAAATATTTTTTATTTATTAATATAAATTTGACATTTCAATAAAAACTGTTAACAAGACCAATAACATTTGATGATGGAGAAATAAGTTGATGGTTGTTTTTCTTTAACACAAAAATCAAGACGACTTTTGTGTTGTTAGCAAAGTCAATGCTGCCTCTTTACCCTAAATAAAAGACTCTTTTGAGAATGTACGTACCTGTTTCTTCCAATGACAAATAACATGTCTCGTGGCCTCTCCTCCTTTCTTTATTTTTCTTCATTAATTTAGCCAATAGAATTAAAAACTAGTTGTTCATTAGAAAAATGTTGAAAATTGGAACGTTTTGGCACTCTTCACATAAATATACGTGTGGTTGCTGTAACCTGTAACGACAGTGAGTCGATACCAATGCATCCGTACATATACACACGTGGTCTCTAGTCCACTAAGTGTTTGAGTTACACATGGTTTCTGCTGTATTTGTGAAAACGAAAACCACTAAAAAAGATTGTTCGAACGAAATAAGAAAGTTCACAGAAACAAAAAAAGTACAGGTTAAATTAGCTTCATACTTTCTGGAGAAAAAAGTCTTAAAAAGAAGGCCAAGAATATATTATAAATAAACCGATTGTTAATTCAGTGGAGTTCTTATTGTTTGATTTATAAGAAATTGACCGAAGAAAACTAATAAGGTGAATTAAAATTATAGTGATCCCTCTTCAAAACTAAGAGATTTGTAAACATAAATATAAACATAAGAACAGTTTTTTAGGCAAATTCAATTTGTGTTTCATTGCGGTTTTCTGTTTTTATAATAAGAGACTGGAACGTATAAGTTCCTACACAACTGAAAATCACAGATAATAATCGAAAAAATAACTTTCTCGAAACGTGATGACAATTCTATTATTAAACAATTACAATTGAAAATAGAAAAGGACTTAGTCAAAGGGACTAAAATCATATACTTAAAGTTTGGTTTGTTTAGTTCTTTGACCGATCATAAATTTATCATAAAATATTTGATGAAGTAAAAGACAATTAGAGTATCACTGTATCAAATTGGTTAATGATGGTTGGATCAATTGTTATCTAGTCGAGATTCAAATTATATATCCAAACATTAGTACAAACCTTACTCCAAATTGGGTCTCATTCCTGAACTCAAGGTCCTCAACACTTGTAACACATGATAATGCTCATGGTGGCTTAGATTCTCTGCGAGAAAACTTAAATTGTTCATTCACTTCGATCACGCTGAAGCCTGGTACTTTTAATATCAACTTCCTCACGTTGGCCATGTTCTTCCACTTTTTGGCAGCTTCAAAGAACGTTTTTTTTTTTTTTTCCTAAAAAGCTGCAAAAAAGTTAGAAACCAACCTTTTCTTTTCCCTGATAAATGCTTTTGATATAAAGTCATCGTGATACGGATATACATTTATATTGTTCAGATGTGAGAGAGAAAGAACGAAATGGCCGGGTCTGCGTTAGATAGATTTTTTTGCTTTATCAAGTCTATGTTTTCGTGTATTGATCTGTGATCTTGTCACACATTAGAACCTATCCTCGTTATTACATAACGACCAATCATTGTTTTCATGTGTTTCTCCTTTTTATGTATTAGACTCACGTATGTTTTTTTGTTCACGCATCAACCACATACACAATAATCTATGTGTTGGTTGATGTCTCTCAAATTATTTTCTGGTGTTTGTCTTCTAACAACTCATGTATTTACTTTGGTTGTGCAGTGTATGAAGTGGTGGGAACACAAAATGAGATAAAAAAAANAAAAAAAAAAAAAAAAAAAAGTTGCCAGACGTAAATTAAAATATGGGCTTACCCGGATTCAGACATCACTTCTTTATATATATATATATATATATATATATATATATATAAGCAGATTTACTATTAAAAACAGGAAAGAAAATAAAATGTTATAAGCTCACTCTTATTTTTAGAGTTTTACCGACCCCATAAGGCTCAATACAACTAGAAAAATAAGAGATAAAAGAGATTAAATGAACCGGAGACAAGGAACAACCAAGAGATAAACTCGAAGGGATCAATCAGCATCGTATATGCCGAACAGGCAGTGAACTAGAGATCGAGAGAATTATGGAGGGAATGGCGAAGAAGCAAACCAATTTTGCATCATTTCAAACTCGGATCAATTGATCTATGCCTTTAAGAGTGGAGTCAACTGTTTTGAAAGCCTGACGATGAAGCCGATTATTTCGTTCCATTCAAAAAAAATATATTGTTGCTTGCCATCCCATAGAAACCAGTCGACCTTTGCTCCTCGAGCCCAAATTCGATTAAAGGAGGTGGATGTTTGCCTGCCAAGTCCGAGGAGGAGAAATAGAGCATCTCATACCAATGTGATTCCACACATACCAGCTATAGCCAGAGTCAGAGAACAGATGATCTTAAATCTCAAGTGCATTACCACATATAAGGCAATGAGGGTCCGATGGAAGCCCCCAAGATAACAGGCGGTCTCTAGGAGGACAGCGGTTTCAAATGAAGAGTCAAGAAAGGAAGCAATGTTTCGGAATCCTACCTTTATTCCAGATCAAACCATACCAAAGGAGAAACAAACGATGCAACTTACGCAGGTTGTAAATATCTCTTTTAGAGTAAGTTTCTTCCACTTGACCATTAGACTCCATTCATAGCTAATTAGAAATATGTTAATTGACTTTAATGTGCTTGTCCACATGAAAAGATCTTAAATATGGACAAGTTGGTGTGCAGTGTTGCACTTCTTATTTTAGAAATTTTTTATGTTGACTTGGTATCACCGAATTAAATTATGAGTCTTTCTAAACTACTGTTGATATGTTCCTACTTGTTTTGAAAAAATAATGCGTTTGTCCATAAACAACACGTGGTTTATGTACACCACCCGTTTGTATATCTTATCATGCTTTCCTTTCACTTAACTTTACATTTCAGAGTCAATACTCAATAGCATGTTTTTTTTTTAAGTTAACTCAATGATTTGCTGTGAGTCTTAAACTATTGGGCTCTTGTACTTTGATATTATCTCCAGCGACATATATATTCCTTCTTACTCTCTTCCGGATACTAGTGATGAGTTGGTCTCGGTAAGTAATGATTCCATCTTCATAACCCCCATCAGATGTATTTCTTACTCTCATGGGACTTATAAGATTGATCATTCTCTATTTACTACGTGAATTGATATTAACTCTCCCCCTCTTGTGGGGTTCTATTTCTTTAGAAAGTTTGCATCATTATCTCCCTTTTGCCTTTCCATTAGCTCGACCTATTATATATTTCTTTAGAAAGTTTGCATCTTTAGAAAGTTTGCATCATGGAGTGCTCATCTTGTTTCCTTCTGATTGCTTTCTCGTCTCAAATTACTGCTTGGTTTATACCTGAAACCCACATCCTCTCTCTTTAACCTATATGAAAAGTTTTTGTGGAAGCTTCGATCTGATCCGGTCTTCTGCAAGGTCTTCTTGATTTGCTATGGTATTGTATCTGACGACTACTGATCATCACATGCCTTCATGGGTAGTATAACAAAAAAAAAGTTTTAAAAAAATAAAGCTAACTTTTTTTCTCCTCACATGTTTATTTTCCCCTTTTGACTCCTTAACCATCCACATCTTGCTTTATTTTTCTTTTTAATATCTGCATGTTCCACTTGTTTTCTTAGTTTACATGCTTGCTTAATCTACAATTTCTATGTTAATATTATATTCTTAACAAATCCATGGTCATGATATCTAGAGATCACCAGGGAAAACGATCAAGCATTTTAACTGCTCGTCAGAATTTGTCCTTATAGTTCCTTATACACATTTCTAGCGTACGTGTCTTTTTCTTCTTATCATTTTCCTTCTGTTCTGATTTATTAACAGGCCTTGAGCATAAATAAAAGAAGCATAAGCATGAGTTTACGGCCCCATATATATATAATTGATCGGCCTTTATTTTAGCAAATTTTTTTTTTTAATTTGGTGGTTAAAATCGTTTATATTGAATTTTCTATTCATAAATTAATTCGAATCTTTTTTTTATTAATTTTTTTATATTTAATTTATTTTTTGATAAATCTAAAATTCTTTTTTTTTTGAGTTTGTGATCTTCATAACTTTAAGGCCGGCACTGTTTATTAATGATCACCACACAAATAATTCATATAGTTCTTACCAAATATATTTTTAAAAAAATTAAAATCTAACCAAAAGTGATAGAAAGATATAGGAAGAATTAGAGAGAGAAAAAAAGGGGGAAAATTGGTTAGATTTTTAATATTTTTTCGTTTTGTTTTGTTATCTCATCTAATTTCTTTTCAACAAATAAGTAACAAAAAAAAAAAAAAGCTAAAAGTCATGCACAATGTAGAATTAATTTAACATTTTATTGTGTAGTTTCTCTGGACGTAAGGTTTTGGAAGGACAAGAGTCTACACTTTCAAGACATTTGAAGCGATAAGAGAGGCTAGGAAGAGATGGAACAGATTTGGTTCCTCATTACCATTTTCTTGTGTTTCGTTTTCTCCGGAAGAAGCGTGGATATTTACACTAAGAATGATTTCCCGGAGGGATTCTCATTCGGATCCGCCTTTTCTGCCTTTCAGGTTTGGAATTCGAACTATTTATCTAATGCCATCCTCTATCTTTTTACTTGGACTCGAATGCATTTTGATTTTGGATGCTCTGGAAAATGATTTTAATGACACTGGCAGTGGGAAGGAGCTGTTGATGAAGACGGAAGGATGCCTAGTATATGGGATACATACATTCAGTCTAGTAAGTTCTCCCGAAAGAAATTTTGAGTTAAGAGTTTCATAAAGTAGCTCGACCTATTAAAATATATTTTCTAGGGCTTTGAATGTACTCACCATCAGTATTTCTAACGATGCAGATAACGCACCTAGCGGAGATATAGCATGTGATGGGTATCATAAATATAAGGTTTTGTCATTGGACTCATGTTCCTCTGTGCTTTATTTGGTGTTCAAAATTAATTTGACTCTCCATGAATAATTTTTGTGCTTCAGGAAGACGTAAGGCTGATGTATGACATGGGTTTAGATGCATTTCGACTGTCCATCTCGTGGTCCCGGCTTATACCAAGTGTGTGTGTGTGTGTCTTTGGTCAGAACTCGAATTTTGTTCCCTTACTCAGGATTTTGTTCGTTTTGTTTTTCAGATGGAAGAGGTCCTGTGAATCCAAAAGGTTTACGATTCTACAAAAATTTCTTTGATGAGCTCACAACGCATGGTAAGATTATATGCTTTCTCATCATCACAATTTGGTGTGATTATGTCATGTGTCTTGGAACAACATGGATTGAGTTCGATTTTCTTACAGGAATCGAACCGCATGTTATGTTGTCTCACAATGATCTTCCTCAGTCTCTTGAAGATGAATACGGAGGATGGATTGACCGCAAAATCATGTAAAGCCAAAATGTTATTGCAAGTACATTGTTCTCGTAATAACTCTCTATTGAAGTGTGTGATCGATGTGCTATATTATTTATATATATATGATCTTCCGTTGCAGCAATGACTTCACGGCTTTTGCAGACGTTTGCTTCAAAGAGCTTGGGAACAAAGTGAAATTCTGGTGGACAATTAATGAGCCCAATATGCTAGCATGGGGAGGTTATGACTTAGGATTTATGCCTCCCAAGCACTGTTCTTCTCCATTTGGGATGGTCAACTGTTCCACAGGAAACTCTTCAACTGAGCCATATATTGCACTACATAACATGTTGCTAGCACACGCATCTACCGCGAAGTTGTATAATCAGAAGTATAAGGTATGGTTACGCACACACATATCCATGATCTCTAGAATGCTCAATTTACCTCTTTCTTTCTCGTTGTCTCTTCTGTGATGGTGTAGCATAAGCAGAATGGATATGTAGGTATAACCTGTTTTGCATTCTGGATAGTTCCTTTTAGTAGCTCTAAAGAGGACGAGCTCGCAACTCAGAGAGCCAGAGATTTCTTTTTAGGCTGGTTTGTTGAACACAATCATCTTGGAAAAAAATACGTTTATATTTTCAATTTATTCTTCTATTACTCTGAAAAAAAAAAATTCATCTCTGAATTCAAGGGTTTTGCACCCGGTGGTGTTTGGGGACTATCCAGATGCGATGAAGAGATTTGTGGGCAAGAGACTGCCATTTTTTTCGGAAAAAGAATCAGTTCTCGTTAAAGACTCATTTGACTTCTTGGGAATCATACACTACACAACGATGACCGCTGCACACATATCCAGTCCCAGCCAAGGAGATTATATTGCAGACATGAATGTTTTAATCAGCCGTAAATGGATTTTCTTTTCTTTTTTTTTTTTGAAGAAAAATCAATCTACCACACTTGGGTCCATAGTTGATTCTTCATTTCATTTTTTTTTTTTGGACAGGCATTGGGAACTCTACACTGACCAAGGTGTGTTTCTAATTAGACAAAACTAATAATTTAGTGTTTTTGGAGTTTTTTATAAAGCCAATATTTAATTCTGTAACCCATTTTCATTACCATAACTATTTTAATGTTGAGTTTCCTACCACATCCACAGAATGATGTACTACCATGGGGTCTTGAAGGAGTGTTGGGATACATAAAGCAGAACTACGGCAATCCTCCGGTCTACATTCTTGAAAACGGTCTTTCTCTTTCCTGCTCTTTATTTATTTCCCAAAACATTACAAATCTTAAGAACTAAATACTATAATCAGGTCAATCTACCAACCACTATTCATCGCTTCACGACGTGGAGAGAATTGAATACCTTCATGCTTATATAGCTGCCGTACTTAATTCAGTGAGGTGTATAAACTATGTTTCTTGTAAAATGATATGGTCTCAAGTCATACGTAAACGGTAAACCTAATATTAAACGGCGATGTTTTATTTATGCAGGAATGGTTCAAAGACAAGAGGCTACTTCCAAAGGTCGTTTATGGATTTGTACGAGTTTCTTGATGTAAATTACACATATGGATTATACTACGTAAATTTCAGCGACCCGGAACGTAAAAGATCTCCAAAAGCATCTGCTCTTTGGTACTCTGCTTTTCTCAATGGCACGACCGTTAGTTCACAAGACGCGAAGAACCTCTCGGTATCTTCTACTGGTTTTTCTTCTCAGTAGATTAGAGATTGATCCGGTTTGGACTTCTTATTCAACTAGTGGAGGTTACACGCATGTACGTCAATAAATAAATGGAAGTTCGTTCTTAAGCAATCCGGGTTTTACTTTTGTGTGTTTTATTTTTCTGCAATGGGAATTATAAAGAGTATTTTTTCAGTAATCTTCTTGGCTGATAGCCTGGAATTAAAAGTTGAAGTGGTTAATTAGAAAAGCAATCTTTAATGAGTTTTTTCAGTCGTCTAATATTACAGTAAAATCTAATCCTAATATAAACCTAATCTTTAACACTCCATCTCCTAGTTTTGTGGCGATCTGGAAACGTCAGATCATCTTTTCTTCCACTCTAACTTTCCCCAACGAGTTTGGAAAACAAACCCTTTTTTTTTCTTTTTTCTTTTTGAGTAAATATATCTAGACGGAAGCCCAAATAGAACCCAAGCCAAATGGATATCCAAAATATAGTTACATTTTAAAAATATTAATTATATTTAAATTTATAATAACTGAAATATTCAATATTACAATTGTAAATTCTAAATTATAAGTTATTTTTATAAATAATTGAAATACCAAAAAAGCCTGACATATTTAATATTATTATTATAAATTGGAAAAAAGGCAAATTTTTAAATAGAAGAATCACAAAATTCCCTGTGGTAAAATACCAAGAGTAAGTGTTATAGCCTGTTTCCAATACTCGACGAATAAATAAATAAATAAATAAATAAATAAATATATATATATATATATATAT
>OVBI01000824.1:0-51327 GCA_900406495.1 Sisymbrium altissimum
CCTGGCCTCCAAAAAGAGTACTTTAGCGGAGACAGTGTCGGCGAAGACGAAACACAAGAGGATAAAATACAGATGTCTTACCCATTGGAGTATTTGAATTCCCTATAATTCCCGGGAATTCCAGTACACCGTCTGTGTCTGAAAGTTGGTGCCCCCATCATGCTGATACAAAACTTGAACCCACAGAAAGGTCTTTGCAACGGGACAAGGCTAATTATCACGCACATGGGGAATAAAGTTATCGAAGCGGAGATGCTCACAGGTAGATCAGAGAAGACAAAGGTTTTGATCTCAAGGATAATATTGTCTCCAAAAGATACCCAACACCCATTCACCCTTACGCGGAAGCAGTTCCCCGTACGGTTATCTTACGCAATGACCATCAATAAGAGTCAAGGACAAACACTGCAAAAGGTGGTGTTATACCTTCCTAAACCAGTTTTCAGCCACGGGCAACTGTACGTCGCACTCTCAAGGGTCACCAGACCAAAGGGACTTCAAGTGCTAGACACATCAAAATACCACCAAAGAGAACAGTATGTGATAAATATTGTGTACAAAGAAGCTTCCCGCGGTCTTCCTAACACTCAAAGTAAGTCTTTAAAAATTCAATAATTTTAAAAAAATAAAATTGTCCTGCAAAAAATAAACATCACAAACTGCAGGTGACGACGAGGAGGAGAAGTGACAACGACTACAAGAGAAGAGAAATACAAACGGAATATAAAAAAGGGGAAATAAGGTAAACATTTAACCAATATTATACCAAAAAATATCCAACATATATTTACAAAATAATAGACAAATATGATCATTTAACATATTTTAAATGTTTTTATGCAACAGGAAAGCGGAGAAAAAAACACAAAAACACTAGAAGATACCATATTCAAAATTATGAGGAGCGAAATTATTTGAAACATACAACTTCTTCCAGTACTCTAAAAAAAGTGAATTTGGTTTACTTTACTTTTCTTTAGGGTTATTTGTTATTCTTCAGAGTGTTTAGAATTATTATACTAATAAAATGATTTGAAAACACAACACAGACATAAATTACAAATATAATCTAATTAAAATCTAGAATTAAAATTAAAATTATTTTTAACTCTACATAAATATAAATCTACAAATAAAATAACAAATACAAACAACTCCGCGCGTGCGCGGGGTTGGGCACCTAAACTAGTTTTTGGAATTAGACAAATGTTTTGTATATGTATTAATTATGTATTAATTTCAAGCATATGTTTCATATTTTAATATGTTACAGTTTTCATTTTTTGTTTTTTAAATAAAAAAAGCCGCATTTCTTTAAGCAACAAAAATCATAGGGACGGCACTGTGTCCATCATTGATATATCAATCAAAAGAGTGGGATGTCAAGCCGTATTACTGTATTAGGTAGGAAACTCTCACGTACGGGTCTCAATCAACGATAGGTTATGGAAATTTAAGCCGGTCCTCGACTCCTAGTAGATATATTGGAGGCCTAAAAGCACGCACGTAGATTATTTTGATTAAATTGTTCGCAAGAAAGGTCAAACTCAAGGGAGATGAATGTTTCAATAATTGTTCGACTGCCCCTGAGTCTATCACTTCCAAAATCTAATAAAGGATTTCAAATGTGGCCTTAACATTCCGTGGTTGTATTGTGGCTTGAAACGAAGTTTTATTGGGCTTATGGAAGGATGGGGGCCCGTATTAGATCACGACTAGAGACGATCTATTCTTTATCTAAGTTGATTAAATGAAAAAAATTGTATTGTTTGTAGCTTAATGTGAAGGCCCCTTTAAATTCAGATCACAACCAATAATTCTACCATCCTATAAAAATCTACATGACTTCATTTGAAGATTTCATATAAATTTATCCTATCAATTTGCATAAAAAATAATGATAAATCAAATTCTTTAGAATTTGAATTCCAAACTTTCGAAAAATATTAATGTTCCACACATGACTACATGAGCTTCCACAAATAACAAGATTTGCACTGGTGAAATGCATCAACTCCATTAAAAATAAACTAAAGAAATGCTATGAGTCTGGACAGTACATAGTGGAAAACTTGCAACTTATTATTCACTCACACATAAGAGATCGCAACCGTCGTAATGAGTGAAGAAACAAAAAAAAAACGATTAAAATGTGATGAAAAGAAAGATTTTGATCTGGGATATCAAATCAATCTGTTAAAAAAATCTGATTAATATGTGAACACACATGGGAAAGCTGATAAACACTACTAATGCTTTGCTTTTTAGTTGGATGATTACAGTTTATAGATTCAAAAATCCTCTAATGGAAGGTCCACCACCTTGTGTCGCAAACCATAAAAGAAACATTATACCATCATTAGTCTTAAATGAAATATCAAATACTTTAACCCATCATCATTGGTCACCTGCCCCTTAAACCCACACCAAAGATATCACAACCGTTGATATAACGGCCAGATGAAGTCAACTCAAAGTCGTCGTTTGCGACCGCGTCGCAGCGAATAATAACTTTCTTTCATTATTCCAAAACATGAAAACTGGCGCCTCTCTCTCTATATCTCTCCACTTCCCAGTTATTTCCGGACTTAAAAAGATCTTATTTTCTCAAAAAAATCTTTTTTCTTTCCCTCTTCGCAAAAAAAGAGAAAAAGAAAAGTAAACAGTATTAGTTCCGGACTCGAGTTATTAGTTAGCATCGATTAGGGTGTCGGAAGCGAAACTTCAAACCCAAAATATCAATTAAAACTTTTTCTGAGAGCGTCGAGAGAGTTTGTCTTAGGGCTTTTCCGGATTCTTCTTCTCTTCGTTCGAACTCTCATGGCTGGGTAAGCACTCTCTTTTTCCTTCTATCTCGCTCTTGGATTTGTCGGGTCATTGAGTTTTGAGTCTAGATACGATTTCTTTCAATTTCAATCGAGAAAAGTTTGAAGCTTTTTTCGTTTGTTTCTGCTTTTGTGAATAGTTTCTGCGGATGTATTAGTTAAGCGCGAAAGATGTATTCTTTGAAATCTACATTTGGGTCATTCATTGCTTAGGGTTATAAAGTTAGGTGATTTTTTTTAAGCTTACAGTCCAGTGATGCTTTTTTTGATCGGATGAACATCAATTTCGGTAATCATACTCTTTTCTTACAGCTAATTAGTATCCACAGTATGTTCAAAGCATCTACATGTATCTCAAATTTAGGTCTTTGCTCTGTCTCGAAGTACTGTGTTACAGTGGAACAGATTAGATATCTTCTTAGTTCTTCCATTGGGGCAATAGACAAGTATTCTGCATAACAAATGTTTGTTTTTTGCAAGAAATCTAGGGATTTACTTTAGTGTTTTTATGTGACCATGTCTTCTTTCATTAGAGCTATGTGCTTTGATTTATCTTTTCGGATAGTTTTGCGATGTTATGAGAATATATAGAACTAATGGATGCTTTTCTTGCTGTATGCAGACGATCATGGCTGGTTGATAAAAGCCGCATTGCAACAAAAATCATAAGTGCATCGGGTAATTCTGACCCGCGCCAAGTGGTGTATAACAGCAATCCTACTAGACATTGTCCCAACTGTCATCATGTCATTGACAACAGCGATGTACGGTTTGCATTTTAGTTTCTTTTTTTGTCGTTTCTCTGATAATACATTTCTGTGTATTTGTAAACACAAGTTTTTTTTTTTACATTTCTAGGACGTTGATGACTGGCCAGGATTGCCGCGAGGTGTGAAATTTGATCCATCTGATCCAGAGATCATATGGCATTTGCTTGCAAAATCTGGTTCATTGGGTTTAAGCTCCCACCCTTTCATTGATGAGTTCATCCCAACCGTTAATCAAGATGATGGAATCTGTTACACACATCCTAAGAATTTACCAGGTTAGCCATTTCAGCATTTCACTAATCAAACGAGTTCTGCGAAGTTTCTTCTTACTCTTGAAATGTTTTAGGTGTTAAAAACGATGGAACCGTGTCCCACTTCTTCCATAGAGCAATCAAAGCTTACAGCACCGGAACTCGAAAGCGTCGAAAGATTCACGACGATGACATTGGCGATGTGCGCTGGCATAAAACAGGAAGAACTAAACCGGTTGTGTTGGATGGTGTTCAACGAGGTTGCAAGAAAATAATGGTTCTCTATGGTGGGAAAGCTGTGAAAACGAACTGGGTGATGCACCAATACCATTTGGGAACGGACGAAGATGAGAAGGAAGGTGAATATGTTGTTTCCAAGATATTCTACCAGCAGCCACAGCAGCAAGCCTTGCTCAAGCAAGGTGATAAAGCTGAACAGGAAGTCTCTGAAAATATCTCTGCTGCGACGACTCCGAAAGCGGATCCTCTCACTCCGAAATTGTTGACACCTGAGCCTCGACAAGCTGTGCGACTTTACTCTGGTTCTCACTTCGCAAATGACTATGCTACTCCCCATGACTACGTAACTCCCCATGAGGTTTCTCTTGCTGAGGTAAAAGTTTCTTATCGTTCTGCTTTCTTTTGATAATCAATCTCCTGTGCTAGTCTAGCGAAGGAGAGCTGTGTGGTTTGTAGTGAATTGTAGCTTCACATTGTGATACACCTATGTCGTTTGTAGTGAATTCTAGCTGTGTTGACAGTTTCAGTAGCTATAGTTGAGTCGATAAGCTAAAGAGCTTAAAGATTAAAAAGGAACCCTATTTCACTGACTAACTGACACGTCTTCCTTTGTTTCCCGGTACCTAAGACATCCGAGGCAATGTATATTGAAGATGAGGTTCAGGGAGTTCAACGTAATCATGAAAGACCAAGTACCGAGGATGACCCTGAGCTTGGGACCGGAAATGAGACTCGAGAAAATGAAATGATAGATCATAAAGAAGACAACGAGAAGAATAAGGAAGATGGAAACGATCAAGAAGACAGAGAGAAGGAAAAAGAAGATGAAAACCAAGCTGAGGAAGATCCGAATTGGTTGGACAGTGGATCTCAGTTTATCTTGGACTCGCAACAGCTTGTGGAAGCCTTGTCTCTTTGCGATGATCTCTTGGAGGACAGAGATGAAAACACAAACAATGGAGGCTTAAGGAATAAGCAACCATGTTTTGCTGATTACGCACACTTAGGAACAGAAGACTTCAAACGAGATCTGGAGGAATGTCAGAAACTCGTTATTGATCCTTCCAACATAGACCTCGATACTCCACCCGAGTTTCGGCTGAGCCAGCTGGTAAACTTTAATCCCTGTCTCCTCTTTAAAACTTTTTGGATGCAATCAAGCACAAAAGTTAAATGGACTTTTGTTTATGTCTGTTCAGGAATTTGGATCGCAGGAGAGCTTTCTCGCTTGGGGTACTAAGACTGACTGACGAAACAGAGCTGCTCAGGAGATGAAGACTAAGGGAACTCGCTGATATTTTTTGGTTGGCAAAACGGTGCCACGCTGCTGTGTGATATTTTCCATGTGCATCTAATGTGCTTGGTGTCAAGTTGTTTTTGTTCTTGTTTTCGTTTTCGGATTTAGAACGACTATTTTGGAACGTGTCTTTGATCTTCCTAACAATATCCGTATGTAAATGATGCTTTTGAGAATTTCTAAGGAGTCCAAAACCTCCATGTATGGACTAAAATCTCTCCGGAGTTGTGTTTCAGAGTTTCTCTAGGAAACTCTTTCTTACTGAACTCTTTACTCTCAAACTATCACCTAAACCAACACAGCGTTACATGTTACAGTATAGCTTAACCTAACCAAGTAGTGTAAAGCATAAAGGACTAGTCAATAATGTCTACACTTTTTAAATACGTATCCTCTATGGAGATTAACACCTTTCTCCAACTTGGTTAATCTCATCTCATCCATTGTATTAGTGATTATTTTCACAAGCTTCCTCTAAGGGCAAATTGCTGAAGCAAGCACGTTTCTCATAACTGTCTAACATTATTTTTTCTTAGGGAGTTTTAGTGGAAATTAGAATTATAAATTTTAAGAGTGAAAAATTTGTTAAATTTGGAAAGAGCTGTAGAAGTTTTGTATATTTAGAAAATCTATAAAAAAAAATTAATAGTAATGATTTTAAAAATTCTAAGGATATATGCAATATTCTTAAAATTTTGTTTAATGAGTTAATTTGGTTAAAATCTAACTCTCAATTACACTAGATTTAAATAAAATAATAAAAATTTTAAAAACCAAATTTTTTGAATAACAATGGATTTTGTATGAAATTAAAAAATCATCAAATTAATAACACTAGATTTTAATAAAAATGCTAAAATTCATAAATTAATAACAATAGAATCTGAGAATTTTAAAAGTCATTAAAAATCCAACTCATACTAAATCCTTCTTAGCTAGAATAATTATTTAACATTTTTTCTTAGCTAGAATAATTATTAAACATTACATGAAAGGAACAATTAGCAGGTTTGCCCGAGTGGTTAAGGGGGAAGACTTAAGTTCTTCTGCACATAAGTGCGCGTGGGTTCGAACCCCACAGCCTGCATATTTTTTTGAATACTTTTTGACTTAATGGGCTGGGCTTAGTGAGTTTTGGAATACTTTTTGACTTAATGGGCTTGGCTTGGTGAGTTGACTTAATGGGCTGGGCTTAGTGAGTTTTGGAATACTTTTTGACTTAATGGGCTTGGCTTGGTGAGTTATTAGACGGGGATTTTGTCTATTCTGTTAATTGTACTGTGAAGGAAACGACAAGTAGATGGAGTCACGGATTCAGAGAATTTAATAATTTACATTTACACCGAGCGCGTTGTCCTCTGACGCTGACACAGTCACTCTTTAAAACCACTAACCCACGTTGCTCTTTTGTTCTTAGCATTTTCATTGTAAATCATACATTCATACTAGTAATCAAGCAATTGACCAAACTATTGGATACAACTAAATTGATTACAACAAAGTGGGCACCATGATCACAAAATTCAACTTAATTATATCGCCATCAGAGATAGAGAGAGAAAAAAGGGTTTAATTTGTTTAATTAAATTTAGTTTGACTTAGTTACCAACGCAAGATTCAGGTTTAAGCTGGTGTGTACTGAAAATAATTAAAAAAGTGAATATTTGGTTGGGGGTTAAGTAGATTGACGATGAATTTTAGGTGGTGAAGGTGAATATTTGTCTGGTAGTGCATGGTGGCCACGTCACGGTAACAGGTAGAATTTGCTTCATTCACTGACGTAACTCTTTTATTGATTTATTTAGCTCTTCCGCGAGACACACTCCCTCATTCACCCATCTATCTATCTACTCGTGTTCTGTGTGTACTTTCATTCTGTCAATAATTTTACTTTTTTTTCGTAGAAGAATAAAAGAAAAATAAAATAATGTAATATTCAGTTGCATTATTACCAACGAACAAATCCGTGATCAGGTTTATTAAAATTTAGTTAGTCAAAACCGAATATTTTTTTTAAAAAAGAGAAAATAGTAAAAAGCGACCCACAAATAGAGGGGGAAAAAGTGAAATGAATAAAGTCAGCAACAAGTGTTGTAAATGTCTTTTAATGACCGAACTCAACTCAGTCCACACCCGCTAATCTCGCCTTCATCTTTCTCTTGTCTCTTTTTTTTTTTTGTTCTTTGGCTCAATTTGTCAAACACACAGTGCCCCCCCCATACATGCTTCCCCTCCTTTACTCTCTCACTCTCTCTCTCTCTCAACAAACCCGAAAATTCAACTAATTACAACAATGCCCTTATCTCCTTCCTTCTTCCTCTCTCTCTCCTCCTTTCTCCTGATCCTTCCCCTCTCTCTCTCCTCTCCGTTCAGTAAGTTCTTCCCTCTCTCTTCCTCTCATTCTAGATCTGATGATACGATGATGATGATGAGCTAAATTCACTTCTTTCTTTTTTTGGCAGATACTTCTTTCTTCATTGACTGTGGAAGTCCCGAAGGTTCCACAGACGTTTTCAACCGAACATGGCTTCCCGATCGGTTCTACTCCGGGGGAAGCACAGCCGTCGTATCGGAGCCTCTCCGTTTCCACCTCGTCGCAGAGAAGACAGTAAGGTACTTCCCTCTCTCCTTCGGAAAGAAGAATTGCTACGTCGTCCCTCTCCCTCCAGGTCGATACTACATAAGGACTTTCACTGTTTACGATAACTACGACGGCAAATCTCATTCCCCGTCCTTCGATGTCTCCGTCGAAGGCACCCTCGTCTTCTCCTGGAGATCTCCTTGGCCTGAGACTCTCCTCCGCGACGGCTCTTACTCCGATCTGTTTGCCTTCATCGGTGACGGTGAGCTTGACTTGTGCTTTTACAGCATCGCTACTGATCCTCCCATCGTTGGTTCCCTTGAAGTCTTGCAAGTCGACTCTTCCTCTTACGACGCTGATGGGACCGGTCAGGATGTTTTGTTGGTTAACTACGGGAGACTCACTTGCGGTTCGGACCAGTGGGGACCTGGTTTCACTAACGACACCGACAGTTTCGGTCGGTCGTGGCAATCGGATGAGGATTTTCGCTCTGAGGAGTCGGGGAAAGCGGCTCGGTCTTTGTCGACGGTGGAGAAGATTAAAGGAGTGGATCAGGCGCCTAATTACTTCCCGATGAAGCTTTATCAGACGGCGGTGACTGTCTCCGGAGGTGGATCGTTGGTTTACGAGCTGGAGGTTGATGCCAAGCTTGATTACTTGCTTTGGTTCCATTTCTCAGAGATTGATTCGACCGTGAAGAAAGCTGGTCAGAGAGTGTTTGATCTTGTGGTGAATGACAACAATGTCAGCAGGGTTGATGTGTTCAACGAGGTCGGAGGGTTTGCAGCTTATAGTTTGAACTATACCGTCAAGAATCTGAGCAGTACTACTGTGACGGTTAAGCTTTCGCCTGTTTCGGGAGCACCCATAATCAGCGGGCTTGAGAACTACGCCATTGTTCCCGCTGATATGGCCACGGTTCCTGAACAAAGTAAGGATACTTATGGATTGGAACTTTCAGTATCGACTGTTATAGCGTGTGAGCAAAAATGGTAAGTGGCATGTTTTGAGTCTCTGTTTGTTTTGCAGAGGCTGCAATGAAAGCGTTGAAGGATTCGCTGCGTGTTCCTGATAGGATGGGTTGGAATGGTGATCCTTGTGCTCCTACTACCTGGGACGCTTGGGAAGGAGTCGCATGCCGACCAAACCCACAAGGATCTGCTCTTGTGATATTCCAAATGTGAGTGTCATTGATGCAGACATTAACTAGAGATGGCTTGCCTTATTCATTGTCATATTATGGGTAGAAATTGTGTATGCTACCTGAAACTTAGTTTGTCATTGATTAGACGGATACTTTAAGAAAAGCAAAGAAATGACCTGACATAGTTGATTCTGAACGTTTTTTTTGTCGTATGGGATCCTGCGGTTTAGAACATGCATCTTTGTTCGTTAATCGTAGATTAAGTATTACAAATTATTTGCTTTATCTAAAATTGTATCATAATGTTTAAACACTAGCTGATAATGCATAAATAGTAATGCCCTGTGTGTTGCTTGTTATTTCTTATGCCTGCATTGCGCTTTCTTACTGTTAATGTTTTATCACGTATTCTTAAATAGAGAGTTGCCTCATTGTTTTTTTATTTCCTGTTTCAGAGACCTCGGAAGCCAAGGCTTGAAAGGATTTATCAGTGAACAAATTAGCCTGCTGACGAATTTGAATAGCCTGTAAGTATCAAATGTTGACTTAGTTTATCAATCTCGGAGCTCATAGCTCATTATAATGCAGTTGGGATCCATACTGATTCGTGTCTCTGCATAATGATTGCGCTTTAGAAACATGAATTAACTCGATTATCTCATATTTATGAAATTTTTCTTTTGTTGTGATTGCAGGAACTTAAGTTCAAATTCCTTAACTGGTCCACTACCTCCAGGTCTTGGTCATAAATCCCTTGTGAGTCTGTAAGTTAACACACCTCAGTTCATGACAGTTAACAAATTTTATCGTAGATGAGAATCTTTCTACCTTGTTACTGCTTCAAATTGTAGATAGTTTCTAATAAATGTATGTATCTAAGATGACAAGAAAACAATGATATTGGAGTGTGATAATGCCTTTCAGAAACAAATTTGGCTCTGTGTATATTTGTGCTCATTGTTTACCTATTTGGGTTGCAGTGATTTGTCAAACAATCAGCTCACGGGACCTATACCTGAAAGTTTGACCACTTCAAGCTTAAAGCTCGTGTAAGAAGCTGTTTCATCTCATTATTTTAAGTTCTTAACTATACCACTGTTTACTTGATAGACATGGGGAAATAACGGTACATGTAAAGAGAATTAGATGAGGTTTTAGTGACGACCAAATATATTGACGTTAACACAAACTCTGACTGACTTATTTATCATGTGTTGTTAGGCTTTTGAATGGCAACGAGTTGCAAGGAAAAGTACCAGAGGAGGTTTATTCAGTTGGTGTTCATGGTGGAATTATCGAGTATGTTGATTTCGAAAGTCCACGTATTAATAGCATCTTTTTCTATTAATGGCAAATTTATCTTTCCTTGTCATTTTAAATTTCGTTGTTCTTTGATCCATTAGCTGCAACTCCTGACTCAACTAAAACAATCTCCAACTTCTTGCAGTCTCTCTGGAAACAAAGGATTATGCGGGGTTCCATCTCTTCCGTCGTGCCCGCTATTATGGGAGAATGGCCACTTATCCAAAGGGGGTAAAATAGCCATAGCCATCGCTTGTGTGGTGGTATTGGTTCTGGTGCTCTTGGTCATTTACTTGTGCTGCATCTGGAGAGGAAGACATGATTACGACTTTGCTCCTCCTCACGATCTAACATGTGAGTGCAAATATCCGCATAACTAGAAGAAGATTAAAGACATTCTTGAATCTTGATCACTCTCTTTTGTATGTGTTGCACAGCGCTTGCAGCAAAGAGAAACAGATACCAGAGGCAGAAGTCGTTAATGCTACTGGAAATGGAGAGCCAACATGCGAAAGGAATGCCCACACTTCCTTTGAATTCGCAATAGCCGAGAAAGAAAGATAGGAAAGAGATATTTGACTTGGACAGAGAGCAAGGAGATGAGATGAGATTAGAGGTTTTTCTGTGTAATTAGTATACAAAGCATTACTCCTCAAGAAGACCACAAAATAACAATGAAGAAGAGCATTGCATCAAGAGTGTGCAATTCCACAAGAAGGAAAGAAAAAAAGTAAGAACTTAATCTTCCTTCATTGTAATTTCATTTTTGGGTCTCTATTAGATATGATATGATATATTATTAATTGATAAAACCATTCTTACTTACGCCCTCCCCTGTATCTGCGTGCATGTATCATACATACCCCACATTGTTGTTCCTTTCTTTCTGTTTTGAGCTTAATGGATATCAGTATCACCATATATGGATTAACCAAATTTGTCTTTACAATGTAAAATCTAACTCGTAGCTTTCATTTCATTGGTCAGAACCGATATATAAAAATACATTCACAACAGTGAAACATGAGATGATATTTCCCTAGTTGTAAAAGGTTAAGAAAAATGGTTAAGACCTGATGGTATATGTTTCTCCTTGGACTTTTACGATGCTATTCTTGTAACTAAAACAGCAGAATCATTTGATGTCTACTTTATAGATGGGCCACAAATCAGCCCATAAATGTAAACACAATAATTTTGAGTTTGTCCTGCCATAATATATTTTGCAGATCTATTGGGCCAAGGGACACTGAGATTTCACGTTAAGAGACTTTAGTTATTATTTTCCCATAACATTTCACTGAAAGAAAATTACATTATGTCAGTCGAGGAAACAATAGAAGAACCTTCTTTTAACAAAAAAATAAAGTAATTAGAAGTAAAATGAGGCTAACCCAGCAAATTTGGCTAAGCTAAAAGTCTCTCAATTTGAAATTTTCAACCACTAAAATGCATAAAATTAATAACCAATGAGCAGCCTATTGAAATACTCGTAAATAAAGTGATATTCCCCCGACAAAGATGGATGAGCTGCAAAACAAAAAAATTTAAATGAGCGAAAAAAATCCTTTTCACAAAAAAAAAGAAGAAAGATTTAAATGAGCTGCAAAGTTTGTCAATTGACCCCGTGAGGTGATGATGATAAGTATCAACCTTTGTTTTTGATTTTTAATTCTCTTACATATTTTTTGTTGTTTTTAGTTAACGTTCTGACTTTTCTATAAACTAGTACGACCCCGAGACTTTTCATACTTATCTCGGTATCATCTACTCCTCGAGGCATGTTATTTATGTTTGTTTAAAAATTAACTTTATTACTATAAGTTGTGTGTATTCATGATTTCATTTCATCAGGCTACAGCTAAGTAACCATTTCTCTCGCCTGACTCATAACATTTCATTCTTTTTTTCCTTAAAAGCTTTGACTCGTAAGCTAATAATACATTTCCCTCTGTGAAGTACCATTCACACTCCTTTTAAATTCAATTTTCCCACTTGAAATTGGAATATTTGACGGTGGCAAATTGAAAAATGTTGAATAGTTGACACTTAAGCCTAACTGCATGCAGGTCCCGTGTTAAGGGCGGTATGCCGTGTTTATATGTATAATGCTGATTTGGACACTAAGCAATACTATCCGTGATAATCTTATTTCTATATCTCTGTTTCAGATTATGTGTAAATTAAGATTTTAGAAACCCCGTCCATGACGATCTTAGAAACTTTATTCAACTGAAATATTATATATATTACATATTTTTCTAGTAATTAGTAAATATTATATTTATAATACGGTTTTTTATAAGTTTTAATTAGTTTTTATACTAATTTACTGAGATGAGAGACCAAAAAATTATAAACTCAGTTCATTTGAATGATTTTTGATATACTAATAGAATAACATACGCATTATACAAAATATGTAATATAACTCCACATAGTTATATATTAAAAAAAAAAAATCCCCATAGTTTTTACGACGAAGACTATCATTTGAAGCTGATAAAAGCAATTTTTTCTCCTGAAAATTAATGTAATTCTAGAACGTATCACAAAATATATTTAGCTGCATTCTGACATTAGAAAATATAGTATTTTTCATAGCTTGCAATAATGGACATTTTAGATGGCTCAGCCAAATAGAACCGAGAAAATCAAACTCGTGTTTTGACTTTTGATTCAAATTATTTTAGTTTCTGCCTTTTCTTAATTTTCTTGTCAATGACTTCGCTAAACATTATCATAACTTTTGAAGGAAAGTCTAATTTCCATACTCAAAGATCTGCTATAGGCATTAGGCAATATACTACTGAGTACTGACGGTAAAAGATCTTAGCAATTTCTGTTTTTCTGAATCCAATAATAAATTAATACACTTGTAACATTATGAAAATGTTACAATTTACTGACGGCAGACAAAAGTTATTTGATTTCGAGCCAAATCCAAATATATTTGGTATTGTTGTGATTTATTTATATTATAAATTTAAAGTGAGACCAAAACATAATAAAAGAATTAAACTAAAGATTCTTGGTTTTATCATTGTCGTTCAATTTTCGTAAATAAAATTTCTAAGCTTAACCCATATTTCGTATTTCTAAATGAATCCCGTTTTAAAACCTACAGAAGAAAAAAGAGTCGTCTCCATTAGTTTGTTATTTTATGTTTCATCTTCCGTCGCCGAAAAGCATCACTTTGTTATCATTATAATCAGTTTACGAAGAATGTAAAAAAACAGAAAAAAAAAATTATGAAGAATTTCCTCATAATCTTAAGTAAGGCCACATTTGTCTTCACACTCCATAAAATAACAATAATTATGATTTATTTTATCAATTTATCAGATATATTGGAGTTTCGAATGTTCGTTATTGAGGAGCTCAAATTTATTGTGTATTTAATTCTTCCACGCTCTTTGAATAACTCAAACTTCTATAAAATATCAAATATATTGAATTTTCTTCTCTATATGTATCATAATACTACAATGACAGACGAATATGAGAATGCATCATCTACCAATTACTACAAGCAACTTGCTATGGTCTTCGATTTGAAATCTTTCACGTGATTTGAACTTTATACGTTAAATTACATAAATTATATTCTCGTGTTGATTTTCAAATGGGATATAACTACGCAGAGGTACTGTACTGCTGGTTTATCTTTGTCCACAAGTTACATCTAATCTTATTAAATTCAGAAGACAAATTACGTAACTAAGATAATCAAGTAGGATTTATCAACTGATAAAGATATTAAGTTATTTAGTGGATAAGGTTTTTCAAGTCAACAGAAAGCTGATTGATGACTATATAAGGCTAAAAAAAATGAATATAACTTTTTTTAATCGCTAATAATGCAATGAGCTTCCATTTTACATTTAGTAAGGAAAACATCATTAACCAAAAAAAAATGTAAAGGAAAATATATCTCGACGAAGAGTTGGCAAGTTCCAATGGAAATGAAAATAATCAAATTGTATAGAGTGCTGCTTGCCAAATGCCAACGTGATCCAATAGACCATTCGCGACCTCTCTTGTCACATTAAATTTTAATGTATCACGTCAAATAAATCAATGATCCTTATATCGTGCTTTGTTTCTTTTCTTTGCATTTTTCTAACAATGTGTCATAAATTTGAGATTGTAAATCATGATAGCTAGTCTCTAAATTTAAAATGAGTAGTTAATTTCCGTGACTACTGGACCACTGTATCCGGTAGTTATTTGTCCATTTATCTAATTTTATTCTACTATATTACAGATGTACATCTGCATGGACAATTGGACATATATATTTTGCGACTGTATTGACTTTCATATATATATTTGGCAATTCTATTGACTTCGTTGACCTCGATGCACGTAAGCTAAACGTCTCCGGGTCTTTTGGGTTAACATTTTTATAAATTATGTTATCTAACTCTTAAGTAAGGGACAGGCTCATTTTAAATTTTAACTATATGTCACTCATATTATTTATTTCTTGTTTTATTGTTTATATAAGACTTCATTTAGCAATGGACTTATAAGTTTACTATAACTTAATTATGGTTCACTTCAGAGGCACGTACACAAAAATATTACGTAACGTAACAAAAATCAATCTACATGTACAAAAAAACAAAAACTACGTATTCGTGTAACGTGTTAACAATCTGCATATACGAAGATACTTAGGTAGGGATATTATGTGACATACTTTTTTGTGTGTGTGTGGGGGGGGGGGGGGAAAATGTCAAAATATATTATGATAAGACTTATAGTTATTCTATCTCACATATACACATATCCACGAGGACAAATTTATATCATGGACACGTATATATACATTATATGTAAAGGGTACAATGTATATATACAACGAGCTAATAATGCAAAAAAGATGAATATAACATTTATATCATGGACACGTAGAGATATATATGCAACTCTGTAGGGTTAAAGCGAGCAACTAGGAGTAGCAACTAGCAGGAAACAAATAAAAGCAATCTTATCTTTGCAAACTACTATAGCACTAAAAAATATCTAAAAATAATTTATTTATAAGAAAAATTACGTACACAGATAGACTCTATACATAGTTGCTTATAGAATATAAAAACTAGACTCTTTTGTTGCTTTCAAAACAATAGCAAGCCAATTGGTTTAAAACAAAGATTTATTTGACTTTTATAAATGTTGGTTTGTGCGTACCATGTCTGTCGGCAGAAGGTTGCCACATTAATTCTACCAAAATATTTTTGTTGATATCTATAACGGCGGAGATTATATATGTATATGTATTATATTTGAACGTCTTAGAATATCAGACGAGTGGAGATGATATAGTGTGAGATTATTCCTTTCAGTTTATTATTTTCAATTATATAATGTTTAATTTACATATTATGATTTTTAATTTATACTTGGCGGATGACAAAAAAATAACTTATACTTGGCAAATGTAACAACAACCATATACTTCCACTCGAAATTGAAAAATAAAATTGTCACTTAAAAGTCCTAAACCAATGGCGAGTTGGTATAAAAAGACAAGGAAAAAAAAAAAGCCAATGGGTTTAAGTATTGTGGCATTCAGGTCGGATCAGGAGTCCACGTGAACCCCACGTCACATATAACCAATGGTTACGGTTCTTTTTTAATTGTGTTCCTTCACTGGTCAACAAAAGCAGTCTCCTTTTTTCTTTAACTTTCGCTTGTGTATTTTTAATATTTGTTAATTACTCACCACTATTCTACGATATTAGTATTAGTACTTACTATTCTAAGGACAGCCTAAAATCCATATCAAAATAATTTAAAGCTGGCTAAACAAGAATTATAAGTTGAAGATTGACGTCATTTTAAAGGATCTTCTTGTCCTTATCTGGCTTTTTTTTTCTTCTTCTTATTACCATCCTTTTGATCATTACTGAAATAGTTAAACGTATGCCTCTATTAAAAATCATTCATATAGTAAGGTTTCTCGTGAAAGTCTGTCTGTTTATACATATATATATAGTGTGATGCCCCCCAATATTTTTTTTTACAGTAGTTATAACATTTTACGACTAGTAATTTTATATAAACCAACTTTTTTTATTATTTTGGTCAATTATATATATTTACAAAATTTCGCCTAAAGATTGTTGGAGTGGGCAGACCCAACTTTGAGTACAAGTATATATATGTGCGGTTTTTTTTTCTTATAAATATAATTTTGATCCTAAATTTTAAAATTTTTTTGATTTAATAGTAAAATTTAAAAAATCAAAAATTCAAAACTTTATAGAAAAAATTGGCCAATTTTTTTTAGGTTACAGCCACCTAAAATTCATCACCAATTCTGATAGTGGGTCTAGTAGCATCATTTACGCCTGAGTTTCTAGCTTGTGTTGGTGTTTATCTATATTTGATTTTTCAAACCATCACATTAGGGTAATGGAAAAACAGTTTCCGCCAACTAATGTCTTTTATCGCTGAAAAAAGACATTTCGCCAACAAATCATATCTTGAGTTGATACAAATGGTGAAAACTTGTTGAACAGGAAAATAGAAGAGGAAAGTTGTGTGAATATCATAAAAAGATACAAATAAAACAAAAGAATTCAATTGATCTGTGGTTATTATAAAACCTCCCAAAACGATCAACTTAGTCCAAATAATACGACGACTGTAAGAAAAAAAAACCAAATCCCCATAAATCCGCCAAAACATACCACAGTTAACTTAGAAGTATATAATATCATAATATAACAAGCTGATTTAATCGAGAATTAATATAATCAGATGAATTAGGTTAGCAATGAAGATTTTGAAAAATTAGGTTTCCAGTGAGGTGATTAAATATATTGCACGCTTTATGTCACGTTTCTTTATTTATTTTTATATGTAAGAAGTCAGGGGGGTAGCCACAGATTAATTAATTTTAGGGACCTTAATTTAATACTATACTTAATTAGTTCCGGTAAGGTGGCCTAAGTTAGGCCATGTTTTTTAATTACCACTCCACTGGATTTGAGTTAATTAGTTAGGCCAACCTGATTATCCCCAACGTTACTGTCATGTTATTTAGTCATATCTATATATATATCTGTCGGTGTATATATATTTTCTCTACCAAAATTGTGCGATGGAAGATAAGAATCCAAAACGAACGGCTGAGATGAAATTGGAATATACTAAAAATAGGATGAAGTTTGGGTCCAGACAGAAGAAATGAGGAAAGGATGATGCATGGTGATGACCTTTTCGTCCTTAAAAAACATTTCACTCGTTGTCTTGATCCCATTTGCATTCGTGTATGGCCCAATTCTTCATTAAACGACACCGATTACACCAAACCCATCTCAACTGACGTATTTGGCATGCTTGCATGTTAAATTACATCTAAGAGCACCATGAGAGTTCTAAAAAAGTTCTGATCAAATTTTAATAATAAAAAAATAAAAAAGTATGAGAAACAGAAATAATCGTCTCCAAAAAAAAACTTTAGAATTTAACTTGTAGTAATAATGATTAGTTCAATTTTTTTAATTTAATTAAATCATAATAAAATATTAAAATAAAAATATTAAAATTATGAAAATTTCACTTTGGATCTTTAATAATCATGCTCTAACCAAGTCAACCGATGAAGTTATCTCAATAATTTATTTCCACTAAAAGTGTTATAACTTTTGATAATAACTGAGAGCCTAAGACGGACCAAAATTGAAGTGTTAAGCAAACACAGATGATTATTTTGCGTTGGCAGTTTTGTGAAGGAGATAAAGGTAAATACAATACATATATGTTTTGGGAAATGAAGGAACGAGAAGCCAAGTTTGGAGTATTGTAAAGTTTGGATATAAGAACATTTATATTGGGTGGTTTTCATCTAAGTATCTTACTATTTAAAAAAGAAAATTAATAACTAAAAAAGAGTGATAAGTTTTTTTAATTTGAACTTTAAATTTATTCAAACTAAAGATTTTGTTACATTGTGTGTGATGGAAAGAATAACAAATAAAAGAATAGTATCTAGTTTTTGCAATCATTAAATCCACTAATTAAGAAATTTGGCTTTGTGTAGAACCCCACCAAACTTGAAGTCCATCAGTTTAATTGCTTTCTTCTATTCGAATTATTGAATACAGTCCGGTTATCATGTTTTCCTCAATAGTTTTTGCAATCTTTGCAACTGGTGCTGGTGGTTCTCTATGTCGTCAAACATTTATCTCTTTCTAAATATCGTGTACTAACATCTGGAAAATATATAGCAAGATAAAGAGTGAAGTCTAACATTCAAAAGAATAGGTAATAGCTGAGACGATTTCATGGTAACTAGCCGTGAAGCGATCTCTCATGATTCCCTTTATTGCCATCTCCCAAAGTTGCCTAAAGTAGTCACATTCAAAGAAAAAATTGCCTTTAGTCTCCACTGGTGCTTGGCACAGGAAATATGATGGGGTTTAACTGTCAATTCCATTGTTGCATTCTCTTCCTAGTAGATAACCTGTTATGCATGGCTATCTAAAAAAGGAATACCTTGAGGTAAATTAATTTTTGGTAAGAATACATCGAGGTAAATTGTACAAACTATACTCCTTTGCAATTCGAATCAAATTTCAAGTTGCCTCTTTCGACCAGTTCATTAAACTATTTTGGTATGGGATTCGAGTGAGAAAATGTCCTTACATTTATAATTAAGCAGATAATAATTGATGTTTTAGATTTTATAAAATAAATTTGTTTTCTTGAATGCACGAACATTCCATTAACAAGATGGTAAAACCGGTTTATTCATTGCAACGTAATCTATATAAAAAAAATTCACCGTAAAATAAGCTAACTAGAATTATACCTTATGTAAAAGATGTTTTTAGTCCTATGATCTTTTGGTTTCTCAGTATTTATATATCATGTATAAAGTTCTATTCTAGATTATGTAAATTTTGCCGTCTAATTGAGACGTGTTTTTAGAAATCTTTAACTTAATGCAATTAGAGTTGCTTGTTATGATATTGTGTGTTAATCTATCATAGTGAGATATATAAAATTGTATCTCGTGAATCTAAATGGTACACGTAGACCAGGCCTGACGTAAATTATTGTTTATGAAATTATCTTTATTGCAAATTATTTGTTATATTTCAAATAATGTATTAGAATAAAAGTCATTTACCGAATAATAAAATTTAAAATATTATCTACAAAATATATTAGACGAGATCAAAATAAACATAGTTGATTATGACATCTCCAAAAAAAACTTCAAAATAAATGTTTAAGGTTTTATTCACTCAAAAGCAAATTTAAAATTTAAAATTTTGAGGTTTTGAATAGTGAAGTATAATTTGTTAGTTTTGCTGTATAATTTCAAATTTTAGTTGTAAATTAAAATTGTAGTTTACATGTTTTATCATTATTTTAATGTAACTTTTTTAATGTATGTAATTTTATGTTTTAGTGTAATATTGTATACATTAATATTGTTTGTAATGTGTTTGGTTTGATGTATGTTTTATTGTTATTTCAAAGTTTATGATCTAAATTAATTGTTATATATAATAAGAACTTTAATGCAAACTATAAAGTTTTAAAATTTTATTTTTGAAAAAAAAAATTAAGGACAAACACCCTCAAACCTCCAAAATGAAGTTCCTTTTAAAAGATGCCTTCTTTGTTACAATAATCCAAAACCATGTATGGTTTGAATTACCTTAAATATAAAACTGTAAAAGGCACAAAACCCATTAAAATATTAAAGAATTTTTAGTTTTGACTAATATATTCTTGTTTTTCTTTATACAGATGTTATATATCTTAATTTTTAAAGTCCACTTTAAAAGTGACTATATTGACGACTATCGACAAAAACATTTAAAAGCTTTTTGTATCATGGACTACAACTAAATATATCAAGGTTTGTGACTTTAATATTTTGTTGTCTAGTAAAAAGATCCACGATTCTATAAAATCATAACAACAAAAAAAACTAATCTGTCTAATGCAGCATATTGATCGGGTCTTTGAATTACACAAATAAAAATAAATTATTAATATATTTGGTGGGAACGGTTGGAAATATGATTGAGTTGTGAATCTGTGACCCACTAATCAGATGGGTTCAATGTCTAGCTCGGTTTTAACTCTTTAAGATCATTGTCTTCAACAGAAGACTTACAATAATTTATTTGAGGAAATAGTAAGTTTATATAATATACGTCCTAGCTCTTTAAAAATGGAATAGTAATTACTTTTGTTTCAAACGAAATGGATAAACATTTCAAGTAAGGTAGGACCATGCAAGAAAAGAGGAGAATTAGGTCCTCTGCTCCGTACAAGAATATAGCTTTGGGTAATACGAATGGGTTCATCTCCCCTTCACATACAATCATCCGCTTGATCTTCTTTGTCCCCATGCTTATTATCCTATATATATAATTATTCATATAATTGAGCAAATAATTGTGTAGGACTATAACTCATTGGTTATAACTTACGAAAACGATCTTAACAACAAAAGTTGACGTTTTGAGTTTTGCATTCGAACCAAATGTGTAATTTTGGCCTCTGATGACGTGGAATACAATTATACAAGTTTAAAGAAAGGCAGAGGGGGAAAAAAGCTATATAGAAAGGAAACAAAAGGGGAAACAGAGGAAAGTTCGATAGTTTAGGAGAGATCTGGTTCGTTTAGTTCAACCAATAAAGCACAGTTCCTATTCAAGTGGGAATATGAATTAAAGCTCACCACTTTTTTCCTCCAATTAATAGACAATATGTTGGGGGCTCGATTTTATGCCTATGGATAATTAAAACCAATCTCTTGCATGCGGAATGTATATTATCAATTATATGAAATATGATTTAGTGATGTTGTAAACACGAGATATGGTAACTAATGTTTTTTCTTTTGTTTTGGAAAATTATTCTTCTACCAAAATACAAAAAATAAATTATGAATATAGTTGAAATGTTTGCATAGTTTCAATATTTGTATAACATGTTTCGCATACTTTCAATATATAATACATACATATTTTGTTAAGAAAAATGGGAACGTTGTTCTTATTAAACAAAGATTCATACAAAGTCGAAAAGAAACAAGTCATTCCTAAAAGATTAGGAGGTCCATATCGCTTTGTAAACCCGAAAAAAATAGTTGCCAATTAGATTGTGAATTTTGCCGTCGCTGGCCATTCGAACGTTGTATTAATGCTGTAAATGATTTGATTCATTATTTGAATGATGGTTTTTTTAAAAAAAAGAGAAGGCGTATGTGTCTCACATGCTTAAAATTTGTACTTTGTCCCAGTTTTACAAACGATGTTTAGTTTCATAAGTTTTTAACTGCAATGAATTAGCAATGATATTTTTCATCTTGTTTTGATACGGAATTTTACATATTTTGACATGGAATTTCATATATCTTTTATGAAGTGATCTTTTAGCATTTGCAAATGAAACAATCGAACTAAACCTCAATCCAAAACCATTTAAAAAAAATTAACTATACAAATAATTTCTGATCTCTACTAATAAGACAGCTAATTAAGATTCTGCGCGCAGAGGACCAAACCAAACCAAATTAAAGTAGCTATGGACTTCTAGGAAACATAGAAGAAACCAATGATCATGACTCTCCAACTCCAGCTAAAGCAAACAAATTGCATAATATGCAAAGAGACACGTCACATACCAAATATGGAATGGGGAATCATAGTTTCAAGAAAAGCTTCAAAGGGGGATGCACAATTTAAATATATAATTGCAACAAATGAAAGAAAAGGGAAGGTCCAAATGTCATGTGAACCCCCTTCCCACTTGGCCCCTATTCTATCCCCATCTTTGCTACACATTGCCCATTATTCATTTTTCTTTCTTCTATATATCTCTCAACTAGTCAACTCTAAACAATAATTTACATATATTTCTGCAATTCTCCATCTCCATATGGACCATTCGGTTTATTGGATTTGCAGATTACTACTCTCTGTTGAAAAACCTTTTCTCCTTGGAATTAACCGAACTGTGAAACGAATTGAATAACAAAAAAAAAAAGCTATATGTTCTAATTTTTACCATTGTTTTCAATGTAATAAATGGTTTTTCTTAGTCCTATTTTCGGTTCTCAAATATCAATGCATCAAGAATCTCATTGCTAGTACTATTCTTTGTCTCGTAGTGAATATTTCAGAAACAGATTCCTTTCTAATGCCCATGTTCACAATACATTTGATATAGACGCATCATTCAATACCAACATAAAAAATAAATTACCGAATAAAGGATTTAATTATGCCAACAACAAAAAAAGGACCAATTAAAAGGTACCAAAATTAGTACGAAAGTAAGGGAAAAAGAAAAAAAAAAGACCGTATAACACTAGTACCCATATATTTGGACTGACCCTCTTTATCTCTTCCCATGAAACTTCCTCTAACTATATCATTTTGCCATTCTTGCAAGCCTTGACCCCACTCTTCTGCATCTTACTATTTTTTTTTTAAAAAAAAAATCATTAAATTGTTTTTATAATATCATGTATTCCTACTCTTTCCTTTATACATTACCCACACTTTACATTTATCTTTGTATATCCTATTTTGACAAACACAAACCAAAAAAGGAAAACAAATAAATTAATACCAAAGGGAACGTACATGCACTTCCCCACTGTATATATATATATACACTCCAACCCCATCTCTTGATAAAGCAACACAACACAGCCCATTTCTCCAATTTGTCTCTCATCATAAACTCATTTTATTTTATTTTCGTTTCGTTTCGTTTCATAACAACAAAAAAATGGAATACAGCTGTATAGACGACAGTACAAGTAACACTTCGGAATCTCTCTCCATCTCTACTCCGTCGGCGGCGAAGAAGCAACTCTCTCCTCCTCCTCCTCCTCATCCTCCTCTTCCCTCGGCCATGCGTCTCTACAGAATGGGAAGCGGCGGGAGCAGCGTCGTGCTGGATTCAGAGAACGGCGTGGAGACAGAGTCACGTAAACTCCCGTCGTCGAAATTCAAAGGCGTCGTCCCTCAGCCTAACGGAAGATGGGGCGCTCAGATTTACGAGAAGCATCAGCGCGTCTGGTTAGGCACTTTCAACGAGGAGGAAGAAGCCGCAGCTTCCTACGACATCGCCGCTCGGAGGTTCCGTGGCCGCGACGCCGTCACGAACTTTAAGTCACCGGCGCTCGTCGACGGAACCGACGCGGAGTCTGCTTTCCTCGACGCTCATTCCAAGGCTGAGATCGTTGATATGTTGAGGAAACACACTTACGCTGACGAGCTTCAACAGAGCAAACGTAAGTTTCTTGACGCCGACGGTAACGCGAAACGCTGTGGTTTAACGACGACGACGACCAACTCTAACGAAAACGACGTCGGCGTCTCGAGAGCGCGTGAAGTTCTTTTCGAGAAAGCCGTTACACCTAGCGACGTCGGGAAGCTTAACCGGTTGGTGATACCGAAACAGCACGCCGAGAAGCACTTTCCGTTAACGGCGATGACGACGAATACGACGACGGTGACGGCGGGGATGACACCGTCTCCGACGAAAGGCGTTTTGATTAATCTGGAAGACAGAACGGGGAAAGTGTGGCGGTTCCGTTACTCGTACTGGAACAGCAGTCAAAGTTACGTGTTGACCAAGGGGTGGAGCCGGTTCGTCAAGGAGAAGAATCTCCGAGCTGGCGATGTGGTTTGTTTCGAGAGATCGACCGGACCAGACCGGCAATTGTATATTGACTGGAAAGTTCGGTCTGGTACGGAGCAAATTACCCCGGTTCAGACTGTGGTTAGGCTATTCGGGGTCAACATTTTCAATGCCACGACTACCGCTAAACTAAACGACGTAGCAGGAGAGTGCGTTGGCAAGAAGAGATCTCGGGAAGTTGATTTGTTTGCGTTAGGGTGTTCCAAGAAGCAGGCGATAATCAATGCCTTGTGACAAATTTCAATTTTTTTCTTCTTTTTTTTTTAAAAATTTGTTCCTCCTTTTCAAAATTCCTATTAAATTGGCAAGTTGTAAATTAGGACAAGAAAAGAAAAAAATGATGACTAGGAAATAGTTTTTGCTCACATCTAATTTGGGTTTGTTTTTCACCCTTTTGCTCAATATGTTTTTTTTCCCCCCGACGAAATTAGAATTATATTTAACTTCAAAAGTCAGACTACAATATTTGTGTTAATCAGAAAGGGATAAATACATCCAGAAAAAAAAGAGAACTCTGTTAGTTGGCCCTTTCTTATCTCAAAATGATATGTGTTTATCAAGTAAAAGAAAAAATGATGTGTGTTTCGACCTTATCTTATCTCTTTATTTTGGTTATATAATCCCCTTTGTTGTTATTTTTCCACATATTTGTGTGATTATTTGACCAAACTCGTAGTTACGCATTTAGTACTACTTGTTTACATTATTGGAGAAAATATCTTGTAAGATCAAACAGAATAGTTTAATGTCAACATGTCCAATTAAAAAAACGTGGGTGGGGATACGAAAAATCTTTTTTATGTGGTTGAGATGCTTAAAGGTAGAAGAACAACGTCGATTGTTCAAAGATCTTGTACGTTTCTTAAACTCAAGTTTAAAAACTGTTTTCGTGTACGATCTGTGGAAAACACTGACCATAAAATAATTAATAACATGCACGGAATCTAAATTACGATTGTAGAACCCATTTCATATAATTAATAGAAGTACATCTCGAAGATTGATATATAATTATTTGTCTTCTGTCTTAAGATTCATGCATCTTAATAAGATGATCTTATTTATTCCACGAAGTAGTTAAAAGAATAATCAATAAGATCTTAGAGGCTATACATAATGTATGTGGACACTGGTTCAGCTGGTTCATATCATAACTGAAACTGATTATTGCACCACACATGCATGATGTATTATTATTTTTTCTTATAAGAATAACCACCATTTTCTCTTTTCTCAGACCTGTACGGGATAGAATCAGAATCAAGATACTTATTTACATTCTAGTGTTGAAACTTCTTGGCAAGAAAAGAAAAACACGTAATTGTGTTCAGAATAGTAGAACGAAAGTAAAACTATCTAAACTTTCCTTTTGTAGTATTGATCTTGAATTTGTTTTCTGTGAACATCCGTATTTACAAATTATAACTAAATCAGCATACATTCGTTCTTAATCCTTACAAACTAAAAAGGTAAAAACTAATACACAGTTAAGTTATCTAAAACTTCAATAACCCAAAAAGTAAATATAGTCGATTTCCGAATATAAATTTGGAAATTTGTTTGCTCTCGTTACTTGAAGCCCATCACGTACGAAGCCCATGTTCATGAACAAAAGTCAAATGTACCTTTATTCATCTTCTTTTGTTGTTCCTCTCCTTTATCATCAACCCTAGTTTCATTTCATATTCAAGCACATGGTGAGATTCCAACATGAACATATTATTCGAACTTGAATTTTAAACTTTCTGGCATTATACGGTTATACCGATATCATTGTTTTATCGACCATGTTTTGGATGATGAATAAAAATATTGTGTCCTAACTGATCTATACACTATGTAAAAGAAGAACTTTTTTTTTGGGGGGGGGGGGGGGGGGGGGGCTTTTNATCTCTTGTTGCACGTTGGCAGACTTAGTAACGGTTGGAGAATAAACGGCACATGTAAGTATATAACTCATAAGATAGCTTCTTTTGGGTGCTAAACTCATAAGATAGCTTGAAAGACATTTTCATAATGAAAACTTAACAAGACCTTCAAATTTCATTCTCTTTCAATATCTTTTACTATCTCTAAGGAATCATCCCTAAAACCATACTTCAACCGAGTAATTCCCACATTTACTCTAAATTATCATCATAATTAAGGAATATAGTCTAACATAAATTAGTCATTAAGTTGAGAAACTAACAAGCCAAAGAAAACAGAATAACGAGCATACCGCAGCAAGCATGTGGTCAGCCTTATAAAAAACAAGCATCTTCGTACAACTTTGATCTATTTCTTGATTGCCGTATAATTTACACTTTTTAAATACTTCAGTATTGGCAACCTCTCGACCTTTCTTGCAGCACAATCCAAATATTCAGGAAAAGATTTCAGTATATATTACTGTCTATTTTCTCTAGTCAGCAAGCAACTCTTACATCCTTAATAAGATACTTGTTCGGCAGTTTAGTCAAGGACAGGCAAACTGATTGCTTTGATCATCTTCGACATATCAAATTTCATCACAACATACAGGACTTTCGTCAGCTCATGTAATAAAGTTCAAATCTGTAAACCTTCTCGCCTAATAAAGCATAGTTTGTCACCCGGAGGTAACGTACAACCAGGCTCAAGTCCATATCGTATTGTGAGATATGGATCAAGGGTTCCAAAAGAAACACCTAATTTTATATAGTAAAACCCTAATTCAAGATTGAGTAAAATTTAAAGACTATTACCATTCACGGCTACGTACACAGGGAATTGACCTCCAGCACCACATTTACATCCACTTTAGTCAGAGCCAAACCGACCGTAATTAGCATCGATCTCTCTTAACCCTAAGTCATGGTCAGGATCGAGAGCTAAGACTTCGGGAGAACGTAAAATCTGTGAAGTGACTAGTATCAAAAAAAAAAGAAGACAAATCTACAAGAACCTGATCTGTATGACTGTATTTATATAGATAAAAGGAGAGAACTAATGTTTTCAGCATCCTAAAACCAGAGTAGTCACTTTAGATTCACTACAGGAACAGTTTTTTTTAAACCGAGCTTGACTTCAGATAAATAAACCAAATCCCCTGATCCTAGCTAGTATCGTACGTATTTAGATACTAAGAAAAAAAAGAAGCAAAGACCAACCTCAACTCGAAATCGAAGAAAATTATTTACAAACACGGAGACATTCAGATCAAAATCAAATGGAGAAATTGATCAGTAGAAAAGAACTGGTCGTATATCTAGAACTGAAATGCGTAGCTAACATCTCTACAATCAAACTTCTGTGGCATATGGTATTGATTCGGCCATTTTTCTCCTGAGTGGTTTGAATGTTAAGCTCAAACCGGAATGCTGCTGACCAATCGTAACTCGACCTGTCAAGTCGGTTAATCCGGTTTGAATCTCAAAAGGTTGAATTTTTTCTTTAACAATATTTTTTTGAATTATATACGCTGATATCGATAAGAATGAGAAGGTTATAAAAGAAGAAGATATTTCTTTTGTTTATATCTTAAAAGTTCTTTTGTCGTATGCTTCATTTCAATGCTTTCATTGGCATAGGATCCAAATCCTCGTGTATTTAATTCGACAGAGAAATTCCCTCACAATTGATAATCGCTAAAATAAGTGTTCACAAGAGAAGAAATAAATCAACATAACTTTGTTTTTTTCCTTTGATATTTCCCCTGGTTTGTATCTATCTTTTGTTTCTTACAGTATATTAATTTAAATCTTTGAGCTGACCTTTTTTTGGTATGAGACATTATATATATCAAATGAAAAGAACTAAGCCTATGCATAGACTCCTAGTCTACGACTGAAATCGTATAACTAATTAAGTAGACATAACTGGAATCTCAAGCCAAAGATGATTAGAGGAGTACACTAACGTAATTTAGAATGCACTGACTTGACCTAGTGATTAGCATAAGATACCAACAAAAATTGTTATTGAATCAATGAGAGTAGTTGCCATTATTCTTGTGAAGGCTGAAAAATCTTGTCTACATTTCCCGTTATCAAGCAACCCAAAAAGATTTTAACTTTTAAACCAAAAATATATAATATCTTCATAAATTATTAGGAAATCTGATGGGTAGTAGTTGTATTTGAGGTAAAGAGAGGGCCACTTGGCCTTTAGGAGAGGGCAAAGGCCATTTAGTTAGAATGTTAGATGGGTGTTCACAGCAACTTCAAGATATTTGATTCCGATTATTTACATCCTGATTACATGGATCATTGTCTTTGTTTTTTCTTCTTTCATTTTCAGTTCGGAAACGATGTTCAATTTTGGTATCAATGATACCAGGTAAACTTAGCATGTTCAAAAAAAAAATGGTTATCATGAGGTAAAAATATTCAATATTTATCAAATTAATTATTCGAACGTAATGTTATGTGATAGAATATTATGAATAGTAAAATATAACTACAATAAATCATGTTTTCGAAAATGAACAAATTGTATGGTATTTGCCACTGAGGGAAAATCAACTTTTTCTGTTTTAGAAATTCAGGAACAGAAGAAGAAAAGGTGATAAAAGGTAAAACAAGAGATTCGGTTTTTAATTTCATGATTCGTTTTTAAAGGGTGATACCAATAACTTTTTCTTTTTCTTTTTTCACATGAACATAAGTTAAAATGGTAGAGAATATCTAAACTTAGAAAAACAAAAGGCAGTGAGAATATACTTTGGACAGCACCAAAATCATTTCTTAAAAGCTTGTGGTTTCGTAAAGAATCCTTTTTCTCGTGATTTTTAATCAGTTGCAAGAAAAATGCCAAAGAAAATATATGCTTCTTTTTATACATGCCAGAATATTCGGCCACCGGGACGGGACCACAAACCTCTAATCGAAAACAAACCAAGAATAGAATTTTAGAAAATTATAATATACGACCCACACACTTATATGTTCATTTGATTATTTGCGCATTAAGGATCTGGGTAGGTCATTTTATTATCATTTAAATAATCACCGCCTTGGGAAAATAATGATCCTTTTTTCTCTTAAACGTCTTAAATGGTCGTTAGTCAATTGTTTTATAAACAAAATGATTCAGACTTGTTGACAAAAAAAAGATTCACACTTTGTCACGTAAACCATTCTTATATAAAAAGCCCTTTACTACTTACCACCATGGACCAAAAAATCTCTACGACTTTGTACGCAATTCGCAATCCAATGTTTACTTCTAAACAAATCACTCCTCCATGTTTATCTTTATAAGAAGTTAAAAACAAATATAATTACCAAATCTGATGTTGATAACTTGATATGTATGTACCGTTTGACACATATCGTTTTCTGATATCTATCCATATTGAGATATTGTCTAGTTTATTCGTCACGTGAAATCAATAGTGATAAATTATTATAAAAACTCAAAAGACCAAAATTTGTTATTTATCTTATCGTCGTCTACAATTTATTCTTTTTTTTTTTTTTTTTGTCAGCACAATTTATTCAAAATTTTAAACCTCGAAATTAAAGAGAACTTTCTTGGTTTACAAAACAAATCAAGAAGAAATGAATTTTTATATGAGGGGGTTTAAACTATTCACGACAGAGGTAGAAGGTGTGCTGTGTGTGTAGAGGAAGATGCTGTCGGTGATTTGCAACGCCGGCTGCTACTCTGTTCTGAAGGTGAAGATCGCGGCGGCGGTTGTACAGCCACAGGAGCGTAAACTCTGTTATTCACTGCATCGTGCGAAGGCACCCATATGCCTTCCACAACCATGAATTGCGCTTGTTGTGGATTTTCGCCGCCGTTGTTCCCTGCAGGAGTAGCTGGTCTTCTAGTGTGAAGTCTATATTTCTGAAAAAATACAATAGTTTCGATAATAAGATTTTAGAATTTTAGCTCAATAAGCAGTTATAAATCATGACTAGTGAGAATTGTGGTTGAAAATGTACATATCAGACAACCAACTGAACAAAATGGTGTAGTTATGTTTTACCTGTAAATGGCTTTTAACTTCGTCATTGGTTAGACCATCGACTTTCATGAGATCTCTAATCTGCTTAGGCGTAGCAACTACATGATAATTGGCACACACAAAAAAAAAAAAATTAAAATCAGAACAAAACAAAAGCAAATGAAAAAGAATTAAATAAAGACTTTTGGGAAATTGAATTTAAATCTTTACCTTGTGATCCTCCAAGCTGTTGAAGCGCGTGAAGGAACCTCCGGTGTAATTCTGGCGACCAGCAACGTCTTTGTTTCCTATGCATTTGAGATTGTTTCTGCTGCTCCGACTCTCTTTTATTTCCACCGGTTTCCGCCGTGGAACTTGACGTGGTCGGCGTCGTAGTGATTGCTTTGAGCGGTTGAGAGTCAGCCTTAGCGGCAACCACGGGCTTCTCCTTCTGAAACGGTTGAAACGCACCGCAGTTTCGCTTTACCTCAGCCACAACCGTTGTCGTCTGATCCATTCAAACCATTAAACAAATCAGGTTTTAGGGTTCTTGAAAAGAAAATAAAAAACGTTATCCGAAAATAACACCAAATGGTTTTGATTAGTTTACCTCTTTAGGTTGAGGATCCGGTGACTGGTTCCATAACTGAACAGATCTAAGCCAATCAGATTTCTTCTTATCACCGTTATTATCAGCTCCGTCATCTTTATTAAGCTCACAAGATTCTTGTTCATCGGAGGAAGACGAACTCCACTTGATAGGCATAAACTCCTCAAACACTGCAGCACAACCGCCACCGCCGCACTCACTCGTCGTTCGCTCAGAACACTCTGATTGGCCATGAACATGCTCCGACGTGGACAACTCCTTCCGACACGACTGGATCGCTGTAAGGAAAACAATAGTAAAGGATTAAGAAACTGGAATCATCGAGAGAAGATCGAAGAGTGGCTTTATTAATATGATAGATTACCTTGTGTAACAAGCTCTAAGCACAAAGGGAGCTCACGCTGGAAGACTTGGATCTTCTTTTGTTCTTCTTCGAGCGCTTCCACGTACTCTTGACATCTCTGCATTTTCAAGGTGTAATCCATGTCTGCGTTCTTAGCCATAGTCGTAGAGAGATCTTATACAACAACTTGAACTAGTTTGATGGTTTGGAGTAGAGACCATATAATCAAGAAAGAGGGAGGAGGAAGAGAAAAAGAGCTTGGAAGAGAAGAAGTCTTTGGATCTAAATAGAGAATGGAATAATAAAAAAAAACTTGACGCTCAAGTTGGAAGTTTTAAGGAAAGAGAGAGAGAGAGAGAGAGAGAATTGGTGTCTGAGAAATTAGGGATCGAAGTCGGGCCGTCGCGTAGTACCCTAAAACCGAATCTTTATTATGTTTTGTTTTGAAAAAAGGGGGATATATTTCCGGATTTGCGATTATTCTTGAGATAAAAGGGTATAATCGTAAATGTAGGTAGATGGTAGGGGTTTTGTTTATAGAAGAGAATATTCGGGTATTATGGGGGATTCAATTTTTCTTTTTGTAATCGTATCTGGGTGGTGATGAGTAGGCGCTGACGTCAGCATTCTCGTGACGTTTTGAGATAAGAACGACGACTCGTTCGTAATTAAGTCATTCATTCTCTTACTTAATTCAGAAATTTCTGAACTCTTTTTTTCTCTTCCATTATTTTCTCCTAATTATAGAAAACAAAGAAAAGGCAGGATTTTTGATAAAACAAACGAAGGAAGAAGAATATACTTTACTACACCTAGATTCTTCTATTGCGGTTGGACACAAACACATCTTTCACACACAAGCTGGGGAACATCCATAAGATCCATTTTCAAGTTTTGTCTTTCTTATAAAGAGTTTTTTTACTAATTTATTTTATAGAAAATGCTCAGAGACTATATTTTATTTTCCATAAAAGTTTAAAGCTAAGTCCTTTCTTCAGTAAAATATATAGACCTTCCATATGCTATAAAAAAATGGTGTGGGGGAAGAGAACCATATAATTGAAAACACATTACAAACCAAATTAATTATAAACAAGTTTTTATTAAGAATAGAGTTCGCATTTTCAAACAAAGAACAAAGAAAGCAGAAAAACTAATTGATTCCGTATAATATACGGTGGAGGAATATTCCATGGGAGTAGGGAGGAGGAGGAAACCCACCAAATGCCAAATGGGAAGAAGAGAATCTTTGGAAGCGTGACTTTCACATATTTCCAAGCCGCGTTTCCTCATCAATTTCTTCTTCTTTTTATTTTTTTTATTTGCTCTTTCAAAATGGCGACCCTTCAAGCTACCGAAGAGCCACCTACCCCTACCTGCATTAACCCACTCGCGTATCCATCAAAGCGCGCGTGTATTCAACTGACCCCCCGAGAATCCTCCTTACCTTCCAAACCCAATCAAATCCTATATGGGCCAAAGCGGCCCATTCCCTAGTTTACGGACCAATCTTAAATGGACTTTCACAGTTAGCCTCTACCGCTCTAGGCTGCTCAAATTGCTCATATCTCTCTTCTTACAAGCCAACAAATTAGAAAGAAATAGGTTCAAGCCAAACATCAGTCATATATCTCAACAGTTTCATGAATCTATTGACTGATGTTTTGTTTATCTTAGTGATATAATAACATTGTTGAGATACTGGAAGTCTGGAACCAATGAGATCTGGAACATGAAAACTTATAGAGGTAAAAAAAATTTATGTTGGATGAGGAACAATAACAAGATGTAAAGTATTCACAGTGTACACACTTTTGAAGAAGCTATATAGTACAAGGTAGGCTCGAGATACTGGAGCTATCGAAATGTTGATAGCAAATGACTCAAACCCAACTGGTATAGAGACAAACCAATTGAAAACGATTTACAAATAGCTTAACAGGGAAGGTGATATATATAAGCTTCTTTTTTCGTTGATTTTGAAAACATTGTTGCTCGACAACACGAGATTTCTCGAGGAGAAAACCATAAACAATGATCTGATCCAATCAATAGAGTATTGTAAATTTCATTTTCTCAAACCATAAAATAAGTTGTGAACCTTCTTTGACAAGGAAACCCACAAAGGTCGGTAATGGTTTTAGTATTATTTAATTAGTTATTTGCTTTTGAGAGTTGACTTTTATTTTCCTTTTTTCGGGTGTAAGCTGAATAGTTGGTTTTGCTAAAGATTATACAGAGCCATGTCGAGCTTCCTAGAAACTTCAGAACTAAATTACTTAACATTTATTTCATTCATAGGAGAAAGAGGCAAATGGTAAACTCACATTGTGTGTGAATTTGATAGCAAAGTGACTTAGAACAAGGCATAAGTCTCTCCTCAACCCACGAATTTGATAGTAAACCTGAACGAGTATAGATGGGAATGCAAGCAGTGATGACCATAATGACAATAGCTTGAGGACTTAAAAACGGAGATCAGATTGGACCTTAACATGATAACGTAAATGGAAAATGTTTGATTTGCTAAACGGAAAGCTAAAATGTTTGAGTTAGGGGAAATTGTCAAATAAGAAGAAAGTAAAAAAAGAAGAGTGCTGAGTTTCTTCATTTAATAATAAAAAAAGAAGGAAACGGTGGTTAATTTTTATATAGTTATATCAACCTTAAAACAAAAAACACACAAAATCAATACATTCAAATATTCCTTATATATAGGTAACCAAATGTGATTAATTGAATCAAATATTAGTAACAACAATCTTATAAAGGTATAGCAAATCTCATTTGGTTTATTTCTCTATATACAAAAAAAGGAAAGTGAACCAGAAAAATCCCAAGGAGAAAGTCTTTTTTTTTTCTTTCCTTTTAAATTTTAATTTCTCATAGTCTAATTTTTTGGAGTGGCCAAAACCCAAAAAATTCTCGTCAATTATATAATTTTCCTGGTTTGCCGGTAGAAGGAAGGAAAGTTTCAAAGAGCGAAGCAAAAAAGGTGAAATTGAAATTTCGCAGGAAATTTCCGTCGGCGAAATTCGATAATTCACGGGCGAGAGAGGGAGAGGGAGAGACTCTAGTCTTCCTCGCATCTTCGCATCGTCGCATCACAGAGCTTGTTAATCATGTCGTCGGAGTTAAAACAGCTAATCGTGGTTGCGGAAGGCACTGCAGCGTTGGGTCCTTATTGGCAAACCATCGTCTCCGACTATCTTGACAAGATTATCAGGTTTCTATCTCCTCATTTTACCCGATATTGATTTCCCCCTTTGAGTTAGGGTTTCAAATTGGTTTTTGTATCTGTGTGATCACTGTGTCTATAGGTTTCGGAATCGAATTTTGATGCATTTAAGTTAGGTTTCGATCAATGTGTATCAAACGTCTATTGGATGTTCGTTAATGGCATGCTCTCTCTCTCTTTGTTTGTCCAGGTCTTTCTGTGGCACTGACTCAAACGGAGAGGTACGCTCTCTTACTCATCACTATACTCAAGGTAGACGGTTGGTTACGTCTGATTCGATGCTTGATGAGTCTTTTGTGTATTCACTTAACTTGCAGAGGAACAATGTTGAGCTATCACTCGTCATCTTCAATTCTCATGGTTCTTATTGTGGTATGTATTGCTGTCATTTCCAAATACATACTTTTTTACTCTGTGCTTTTTCCACCTTTTGATTATTATGTTCTTCTTAGCTTGCTTGGTACAACGGAGTGGCTGGACGAAAGATGTTGATATTTTCCTGCATTGGCTTTCCTCCATACAATTTGCCGGTGGTGGTTTCAATGAGGCTGCCACCGCCGAAGGCCTTGCCGAAGCATTGATGGTGCGAAACTTCTTCTTTAATCATCTATGCCGCTACTAGATTATACATATGTTTCCGCCACTGTCTTTCAACCGACTTTTCACTCATGGTTTTCCTCGTGGCTTCATTGTATATAATGCTGCTTCAGATCCTTAAAGCTCATGGTTTTCTCTTGTCTTTCATGACGCAGATGTTTTCTCCTCCTTCAGGCCAACCACAACCAAGTAATGATCTGAAAAGGCACTGTATCCTTATCACAGCCAGCAACCCTCACTCGTTGCCAACACCTGTATATCGTCCTAAATTGCAAAATGCGGAACGGAATGAAAATGGCGATGCGCAATCTGAAAGTCGTTTATCAGATGCCGAGACGGTCGCATCCTATTTTTCTAGGGTACCTTTTTTTTTATGAAGTTACCATGTGTTACGACTTGCGACAATTAATTTTTTGTTTTTAAACGGGAATCACTAACCTACCATGTTGGTGTGCAGTGCTCGGTTTCTTTGTCCGTTGTGTGTCCAAAGCAGCTTCCAAAGATAAGAGCATTATACAATGCGGTGAGACTGCATGTCTATCTTCAATGCCCTAAATGTTTAGCTAGCATAAGTGGTTTTTGTCAGCTAGCTGTTTATTCTCGGTGCTACAAACTGAAGTAAAAGATTATTTTATGAGTAAGATTTCTTTTAAATGCAGGGAAAGCTCAATCCACAAAGTGCGGACTTGTCAATTGACACGGTTAAGAACACATTCTATCTTGTCCTGATCTCGGAGAATTTTGTGGAAGCACGTGCTGCCTTAAGTCATTCTGCTACAAATTTGCCGCAGACCACTCAAAGCCCTGTGAAAGTGGACAGGGCCACTGTTGCTCCATCTCTTCCAGTCACTGGGCAACCTCTAGCTCCTGTGCCATCAGGTTCTTTTGCTGACCAGGCTTTTCTTTTAGATTAACTATCTTGCTTTCTTTTTGGTGCGTCTTTCATATTTTGTCCTGCTTCTTTCTATGTGAAGATCACTTTTTGTGTTTTTTTTTTCAGCCAACGGACCTATTCTGAATCGGCAACCAGTCTCTGCTGGAACAGTTCCAACTGCTACTGTGAAAGTTGTAAGTCTATTTTGATCTTTTTAGGCAGTTGGACCTTTATTGGCAACTAACTCCTATTTATTTCATAAAAGCTATATATAAACTGCAAACGGATTGTATTTTTATTCTATGGTGTTTGATTTGACATTTAAGAATACTGTTTAGATGTAGTTAAATTGATTCAATGTTGGTTCTTTTGAATATCCCATTTAAATATCTGATATATGTAAAGCTTGTTCATTATATTTTTTGGGATTTCAGGAGCCTAGCACTGTGTCTTCTATGGCAGCAGTTCCAACTTTTCCTCATATCCCGTCCGTAGCTCGGCCTGCTACACAAGCAATTCCTTCAGTTCAAACATCTTCAGCATCGCCAGTTTCTCAAGAAATGGTCACTAACGGCGAGAATGCACCAGATATTAAGCCGGTGGTTACTGGAATGACGCCACCATTGCGTACTGGTCCTCCTGGTGGAGCAAATGTAAACCTGCTGAACAATCTTTCTCAAGTTCGACAAGTCATGAGCTCTGCAGCTCTGGCGGGTGCAGCCTCGTCGGCTGGGCAAAGTGCGGTCGCAATGCATATGTCAAATATGATATCAACAGGAATGGCTACATCTCTGCCTCCTTCACAAACTGTGTTTTCATCTGGACAGCAGGGAATTACTTCAATGGCTGGTTCGGGTGCATTAATGGGAACTGCACAAGCGGGACAAAGCCCGGGTCCTAATAATGCCTTTAGTCCTCAAACAACGTCAAATGTTGCTTCAAACCTTGGTGTTTCTCAACCAATGCAAGGGATGAACCAAGGAAGTCATTCTGGAGCACAAATGATGCAAACCGGAATTTCCATGAACCAAAACATGATGAGTGGTCTCGGTCAAGGAAATGTCTCCTCTGGAACAGGTGGAATGATGCCTACGCCAGGAGTTGGCCAACAAGCGCAATCAGGAATACAACAACTTGGTGGCAGTAACAGTTCAGCTCCTAATATGCAGTTGTCACAGCCATCATCGGGTGCTATGCAGACTGCTCAATCCAAATATGTTAAAGTCTGGGAGGTAATGCCAGTTTTTTGCCTTGTCTGAAATGGCGGTGGTCTTATGCTAAAATAACTTACATTTTCAAATTCATATAGGGAAATTTATCTGGGCAAAGACAAGGGCAGCCTGTTCTTATCACCAGACTTGAGGTGTGTGTTTAGGGCACTGACTGTAACCTCTATTGGATCTTCTTTCCCCTTTTATTTCTTTTGTGGGATCACATCCTTGCTTAGTGCTTAAGGACATCTTCCTTTCTAGAACTTTTTTTAGTTGCTTCTAGCAGATGGTAACGTCTTTATTTATATTTGACAGGGTTACCGAAGTGCTTCTGCCTCTGATTCGTAAGTTTAACTTATTAGAATATGAAAACTGCTTTACTCATGTTCTAGTGAAGAACAGGTTTCAATTGCAGTCTACTCAAACTATGGTTGTAGCTGTTAAAACAATATTTGCTTTCTCTTTTTGTGCGTCTCCTCAGGTTGGCAGCCAATTGGCCACCGACTATGCAGATTGTTCGTCTCATATCCCAGGATCATATGAATAACAAGTAATATCTTCTTGCTATTGCTTCTTTTCCATTGGTGGATGCTGTTAACTTGTCACTAATATACTCCATTTGCCTTTGCATCAGGCAATATGTTGGCAAAGCTGACTTCCTTGTGTTTCGGGCCATGAGTCAACATGGGTTTTTAGGACAACTTCAGGATAAGAAGCTTGTGAGTTTTGTTGATATATTACGCTACTTGTCTCATTTCCTAATTATTCCACTCGTTTATTCAAATTTAATAACAAAATTGTTTAATAGATATGAGGCAACATAGATGCTGAAAATGACATCCTTGCAAAGATATATATACTTTCACTGTAAACATGTTTTGCATGAATCTATCAATCTCTTGCTCTGTTCATTATACTTGACGCTTACACTTATAGCCTTGCTTTGTTAGCCTAGTCGTGTCCCATGTTTTTTTCATGTTCACGCTTATCTGTTGTTGAGTTATATAAGATAACTGTGTCTGCCTCTGAAGTGCAGTGTGCAGTCATTCAGCTGCCATCACAGACGCTCCTTCTCTCCGTCTCTGACAAGGCTTGCCGCTTGATTGGAATGCTTTTTCCAGGGGTAAGTTAGCAGCAGGTTATGGTTTCACTTCACATGTATCCAATTGTCTATTTGCTGTTGTATTTTTTTACTTCCAAACAGAATGTCAAAGGAGTCTGTCTTAATCCATCTTGCACCAGTGCTCTCTACATATCGATTTGATTTAAAGAAATGCAGTCACAAGTTACGGAATCGTTTGTTTTTCTGTGATGGTTCATCAGGATATGGTTGTGTTTAAGCCGCAAATTCCAAATCAGCAGCAACAACAACTGCAGCAGCAGCACCAACAACAACAACAACAACAGCAGCAGCAGCAGCAACAGATCCAGCAACAACAACAACACCACCACCAACAGCAACAGCAACAGCAACAGCTGCCACAACTCCAGCAGCAGCAGCAGCAGCAGCATCAAATGTCACAGCTCCAACATCACCAGCAACAACAGCAACAGCAGCAGCAGCATCAATTGTCACAGCTTCAACATCATCACCAGCAGCAGCAGACGTCGCCGCTGAATCAGATGCAGCAACAGACTTCGCCACTGAATCAGATGCAGCAGCAGCAGCCTCAACAGATGGTTGGGTCAGGAGTAATGGGTGGTCAAGCTTTTGCACAAGCTCCTGGAAGATCGCAACAAGGTGGTGGTGGTGGAGGGCAGCCTACCATGCCAGGAGCTGGCTTCATGGGATAAAGCTAAAAACCTCTTCTTCAGGTTTTTACCTTTTGCTAATTAGTTTCGTCATATAAACATAAATGATTTCTTTCTTATTAATCAACTCGATGAAGACCATGGTTTTAGACTACTATTTAGTTCGTGTCTTTTGTCTCTCTGCCTGAAAAATGACATCCTCTTGTGGGTCTGACATTTAACCACGCCACCAAAGTATTTTGTTTTCTTCTCTAGAGAAATATATAAAAATGTGGTTTGTCCCCTAACTTGTTTTTTTTTTACAGTCATGAAAGATCAAAATCAATAACTTCTTAATAGCTCTCGGTGTTTATTAGATTGACAAGTATCATATCACCTTTTGGATTGACAAGTAAATAAAGGATCAAAACCATTTTTTCTACTATTTTGTTTTGAATTTGTATCATCTCTCCTTTTGTTTTGCTTCGTTAAATTTTTTTATCATTTTGAATTTGGAATTATTACTATTGTATTAATAAGTAGGTACACCAAAATTTTTGATAAGTTGTCTAAAAACGAAAAAAAGAAAACTCAATGATTGATTGATGTTGATAATTAATTTTTTTTAATCATTTTGAAGTTGGAATTAATACTATTGAATAAATAAGTAGGTACACCAGATTTTTTGATAAGTTGTATAAAAACCAAAAAAAAGAAAACTCAATGATTGATGTTTGATAAGACATAGTAACTATGACGCGCACTAAAACGAAATCGACTGCATTTTTGAATTGGAGACGACAAACATGACTTCGCTTCTCCACTCTTGACTCCTGAGTTCGCTCGTTGTCCAAAATCAAGGTGAGTTCAGTTGAGGTAGTAGTGGGTTCTATTCACGTGGCACAATTTTTTTTATAAAATATGGTAAACACTTTGTACCAAATTTCAAGCACTGCCCCCCATTAGATTTTCTCAATCGAATCATGGGAACATAACCAAAGGCCCTTTTCTTAAAAGATGATCGAGTGAAAGAAAATGCCAGCACTAAACTTTTTCTCTGTATTTTTTAATTCTCAGAAGCTTGGACTTAAAGAGTAATGGCACCATTAAGTGGGATCCGGAAAAGCAAAGATGCAAGTTGATAAAATATAAAACCTAAAAAGCTGATTTTCAAAATTTTCCACTTTTTTTTTATAGCTAACACTACTCTAAATAGAGCCGCTTTAACTCTTTATGGGTCTAGTTGGTGGGCTGCATCATTCTTTAATTTTCTTAAGGTTTTATTCTCTTAATAAAATCATCTATTCGACATGACAAGTGAAATACACTTTTCAACAAATAACCAACCAACCGTAAAATAGAGTCCAAATTACTTGGGAGTGTAGAAGGGATTGAACAAAATGAAACTTGCAGGGCATACCAAAAAACGAAAGTGCATCTTTGCACTATACATTTCTTTTGAATGATGTATCGACCTGTTATGTATATGGCCTAACTATTCTTAGCATAAGTTATGAAGACGGATTGGAGAGAAGAACAAAAGTGTCAAAAGAAGTATATGAAGATAGTAGTATTATATATTGGAAATCTCACGCTGGTCACAAAATGGGTATATTTTTTTATACTTCTAGTTGTGCGAGTATTAGTGGTAATATTCTAATGATCTTTTGATTTCTCACACATTTCTTGGATTTGACTATTTTACACGTTTCAAAATTCAATCAACTTCACAACTTTAAATGATCACAGCGCGGAAAAAACAAAGTTCCTTTACGTATATAAAATAAGCCGGGGAGAAAATGAAACGAAATGCCCAGCAGGTGCATTTAATTTAGGTAAGATCTTCAAGAAAATTACGTAGACTTTATTTATACCCTTCATTTATTTGTTTATATTATTTTACATAAACAAACTTTATTTGGACAAAATGAAAACTCAAGAAACACCACTTTAAAAGCTCAGAGTTGTCCATATTTTAAGGGAATTTGAGATCCATCTCACTATACTGCAAATAACACACACAAGTACACACAATGGTTTCTACTTCTCCCATTCCTCCTCCTAAGGTATATCTCCATACTCATTCACCTCTCATTTCTTTCTTTCGTTTCTCTTTTTGTTTTTCTTATTAACTAGTTCGTGTTTGCAGGAAATTGGTCGAAAGTCCGGCGAAAAATGGACGGGGGAAGATCCATCACGACCAGCCAAGTGGTGGTACTCCACCTTTCACACCGTCACTGCCATGATCGGCGCCGGGGTTCTTAGCCTCCCTTATGCCATGGCTTACCTAGGCTGGTACTCTTACTATTTTTATAAACTTTTAAGTTATTTTTTAACCAAATAATTTTTAGCTTAGGCCCGTATTTTCTTCGTGCTATCGACCAGAGCGGGTTAATTTTTGTCTCCTCGTCTCCGGCGCAAAATTTTATGTTTTTATGTGTGTATATTTAAGCGATATTAAAAAAACAAACAGAAGAACTAATTTTGTTTCCCACTTAATTAATTTTTTACTTTAAAACTTGTAATTAAATGGAAATTCACGTCAAAAACGTAAATTGTTCGTTAGTTATATCCTAAGCTGATGATTTTGAAACAGTTGCAATTTAAAGCAGATAAGAAGATTCATAGAACATGTAAAACAAAAATTACACTTTAAGCTGATAATTTAGAAACTAGTTGTAATTAAACTCAGATGTAAGAACTAAGAAGATTAATAGAACATGTATAAAAGAAAAAAAAAGGAACCAAAAACTTGCACTTTAAGATGATGATTTCGACTAGTTGCAACTAAAATATATAAGAAGATTCATATATAGAACATGCAAAAGCAAAAAAGAAAGCAAAGTGCACTTTAAGATGATGATTTTGAACCAGTTGCAAGTAAATTAAGATATAAGAAGATTAATAGAACTTGTAAAAAGAAAGAAAAAAAATATCAAAAGACGAATCAATTGCGTTTTCTTTTTGTTGGTTTGTAATATAATCAGATAACTTATGTGTGGTGAAAACAGGGGACCAGGGACATTAATGTTGGTACTGACATGGGGACTGACCCTAAACACGATGTGGCAGATGGTGCAGCTCCATGAGTGCGTACCTGGGAACCGGTTTGACCGGTATATTGATCTAGGTCGTTACGCTTTTGGCCCAAAACTCGGCCCATGGATCGTCCTCCCGCAACAGCTCATCGTCCAGGTCGGGTGCTGCATTGTTTACATGGTCACTGGTGGCAAGTGCGTAAAGCAGTTCGTTGATATCACGTGTTCCACCTGCACTCCGGTACGACAGTCGTACTGGATCCTCGCTTTCGGTGGAGTCCATTTCCTCCTCTCTCAGCTCCCTAACTTCAACTCCGTCGCCGGCGTCTCCTTAGCAGCCGCCGTCATGTCCCTCAGGTCACTCTCACGCCTAATTGTATCACGTTATCATTTTACCAGTTTGATGCATTAATACCATATATATATATTTGGTCGTAGATCAGTAAAGCAGCGAAACAATTAGATTTTGTCATTTTTAATATACATTGAAAAGAAAAGAAATTCACATGAATTACATGCATCAGCTCTTAACAAAGATCTACGTTATACAACTAGAGTACTAGACCAATTTATACGAGACAAAATGATTGGCCTAGAACTAATGGTTAGGTCCACATTATATTCCAGATCAATGTGGATCCTTACAAAAGTTAACTAAGTTAACTAGGTCAAGACTGCTCAGACTTCGTAATATATTTTATGTATTGTAGCTACTCGACGATAGCGTGGGCAGGAAGTATCTCACATGGAAGATTACCTGACGTGAGCTATGGTTACAAGACGACGAATCCAAGTGACTTCACGTTCCGAGTTTTCAATGCCTTAGGTCAGATCTCATTCGCTTTTGCGGGTCACGCCGTGGTTCTAGAGATCCAAGCCACAATGCCTTCCACTCCTGAGAGGCCATCGAAGGTGCCCATGTGGCACGGAGTGATGGGAGCTTACTTCATCAACGCCATTTGCTATTTCCCGGTGGCTCTAATCTGCTATTGGGCCTTTGGCAAAGACGTAGATGACAATGTGCTGACAAATCTACAGAGACCAGCTTGGCTTATTGCTTCTGCTAATCTCATGGTTGTTGTCCACGTCATCGGTAGCTACCAAGTGTTTGCTATGCCTGTCTTTGATCTTTTGGAGAGGATGATGGTTAGCAAATTCGGTTTCAAGCATGGAGCTGTTCTGAGGTTTTTCACTCGAACTACTTATGTCGGTAAGATTTTGCTCTTGTTCTAACATGATATATAAATATGTCTAGTTAAGAAACTAATTTATAAATTGAGTGTGCTCGGAATTGCAGCATTCACGTTGTTTATTGGAGTGACTTTCCCTTTCTTCGGAGACCTTCTAGGGTTCTTTGGAGGATTTGGATTTGCACCCACTTCCTTCTTTGTAAGTCCACTTTTAATTTCCTTCTTCAACAATTTCCACATTTCAAACATTGAATTAGTAAAACAAATACATTAATTTTTGATGCTCTCTATACACGAGTGCATTGGTATTTGAAAACAAGTCACTACTGATCTTTACATGGATATAATGATGCCGTAGCTCCCAAGTATAATGTGGCTTATCCTCAAGAAACCAAAGAGGTTCAGCATCACGTGGTTGGTCAATTGGGTAAACATCTATATCATCCTCCTTTGTTCGTTCATATATATATTTTTTGAAGATGAACAATGTCTAAGATAATTAATCGATATATCTTTGGTTTTTCTAGTTCTCCATTATCGTGGGAGTGTTCATAATGCTGGCGTCGACAATTGGAGGACTGAGGAGCATCATCGCGGATTCTTCTACTTATAGTTTCTACGCTTAATATTGAGATACACTCATATTGATCATTCACTGGATCATTCTAATTATAAGTGTAGGAATAAACCATATTAATGGTCGTCCGTATCGAGTTAGCGAGAGAAATATATAATCTGCTACTTATTCAATAAGACACATATATACTGTTAGCTCCACATTGATCTTCGATTACGGCTATCATTCATTCATCCACACGGGATTAGCATGATCTTTCAAAATAATGATAATAATCAAAAACGCACTTTGTTTAGCAAAAAAAAAAAAAAAAAATCAAAAACGCACTTTTTGATTTTAATTTATAGAAAATGTTTCTTACATTCGTGACTAACCACGTTGCCACAAAAATGCGAACAAAAGAGTATCAAAAACGCACTTTTTGATTTTTAAGTATAGAAAATGTTTCTTAAATTCGTGACTAACCACGTTGCCACAAAAATGCGAACAAAAGAGTACCACAAAATTCCTTATTCCAAGCTTTTATGTCCATGAAGTCTTGTCGAATAGACGAATATTGTTTCGTTTGAACAAAAAAAAGACGAATATTGTCTTGATCTACTTTCGTAGAGAAAGTAAAATTTATGTATAGTACGACTTGATCCCTTCAAGTTTATTTTTATATATATTTGTTAATAGATCAAAACCATTTACATTTTCGGTCTGCAGATCGTTCTTTCTATAATGTACCACGTTGAATCAAATTCGTGCATACTGTTACTTCTATTATATTGGTTTCTCTTCATGTGCATTCACATATAACTTCAAATCCACGTGGATTAATTGGGAAAAAAAAAGAAAGAAAGGGAATTAACCACAGAATACCAAAACTTTATTGAAGTCAGATGGCTGCTTAAGCCAGTTTTAATATTTTTCACTGTTGATAAGAGTTGTTTTGTAATTGTAAAACATCTAATGTCAAATATAAAATTATCTATGAAACTATGGATAGTGACTTTCTTTATCTTCATCATCTTCACTTCAAACCCTGCATTCTTTTCACAAAAACACTAGATTAAAGACAAGAAGAATATAAACGAAATGAAACTGATGAATGAGAATATAAATAGGATTCAGAATCATACCATAAACAAGGTTTGGGATGCCTTAGGCCTCAACAGAAGTGAGAAACGATTGGATGCCAAAAATAATGAAAAGCATTCCACCAGAAAGAGCAACCTGCAACAACAAAAACATTAGAGACCTGAGTTTAGGTTTTGCGAGTTTTTGTCTCGGATGTAGAAAGGAGTGATGAGAGTTCTTACTACTCGTTCGGATATCTGGGACGCTAAGCTCTTTCCTCCAATCACAGCAGCAGTGGTGCATATTAGCTGTGCGCTGTATAGGCATAAAAGATTAGTCGGCAACATAGATTTCAAACATATGATTTTCTTAAAGCAAACACAAAACGATTGTAGCGGTTTTACAGTGAAACTTACACAACTCCACCAAGGACCACCCCAAATGGATTTTCATCCGCGGCTAAACCAATTGTAGCAAGCTATAAAAGAAGAAGCTATGGTGAGCATGTGAAGCATTTAGAGATTGAATCAATCGAGTAAGTGAGAGAGCTAACCTGACTCTTGTCACCAAATTCGCCAAAGAAATTAATCGAAAATGCCTGCAAAAAAAGAGGGGAAACAACCATGAAACCAATTCAGAAAGGTCTAGTGCTTTTGAGAACAGATTCTGAAAGGATCTTTTGTTTTTACCTTGAGAAAAATTGGAGAGAAGAATTGTGTGAGGAACGGTCTTTTCTGCTTTTTGTTTTCATCTTCAACCTACAATGAAGAGATGGTTTTATGAAAACATAGCACATGCAATTCTCACGCGCAGTATGTGATGTTGGTGTTTTTTAAGTCCCATACCTTATTATCTTTTGTAGCTTTACCATTAGACTTCAAATCAGAATCCTATGATACACACACAAGAAAGTCAGAACCACAAAAGCATCTTATCTAAATGTGAGAACGAGCGTGAAGAAAGACGAAAACCGACCAGTTCTGCTTCGACTTCAGCCAATTCTTCTGAACCCCTGCCAACAAAAGTAGAATCAGATAACCTCAATCTTCTTTAAAACCGGCCCAACAAAGTTTGGAACATCAAATTTTAAGAAATATTACCCTCCGCCATCTTTAAAACCGTCCCACAAAGACCATAGCCCGAAACCAAAGAACAACAATGTTGTTATGTGATGGGTCCATTTGCGAGAGATCTACAAGTGATGACGGTTTGAATCAGCATTTAGTGAAAAGATTGAAAATTTCCATCACAAAGAGGACTGGTACGAAAAAAGCTAGATAAAACTACAATCTGAGTTCAAGCAAAAAGCATTACAGAAGCTAAAGTCATACCAGATTTGGAGCAGCCCATCCAACAGTAGCAGAGAGGATAGTCATGACCTAAGCATTAACAAAGACAATGAGCTTCCAAAATCAGGGAGAGAAGTCACTAAAAACCAATATAGTCAAAAGGACACACGAAAGCTTACAATCAGAGCCGATACACAACCAGCCAACACAAGTCTCCTAGGATAACGCATCGCCAAAATCTGATTTTAAAAGGGTTAAAGAGATTGTTAAGCTTTCAAATCAGTAATAACAATAACATACGTATCTTACTCTCTCAAGGAGACAGAAACTAACTGTGAACATAAAACCTACATGAAAGCTCCTCTAACGAACTGCGCTAAGGGATAAAAACAGAAACTTGCTCAAAGAAGAAAGGATCTCAACAAAAAAAGGAGCAATTGTATCTTCAACTCAATTCTCCAATTAGGAAGAGGAAAATTCGATAAAGTGTTGGGCTTTTGATCAGAAAAGCCATTGACTTTCTCGACCTTAAACCCTCCAAGACTACAGAAAGCAAATACCCTAAGAAAAAAACAAACTGAGAAGATGAATACTTACAGCGGCAGCGAAAAACGTCTTGTCGCCAATCTCCGACACAAAAGTCATGGCGAGTGACTTCGTAAAACCCTAATAAGAAACCCCCATCAATCGGTAACCAAGATTAACGATCCCCAGATAACAAAAGCACGAGTTTTTTTAATAAAATAGATATCTTTTTACTGTACCTGCAAAACCGAGCTCATGGCTGCCGAGTTTATATAACTCCCGAAAGTTTCGATCTTTTCCGGCTGATACAGAGTCAAACAGAGAGTGATACTCTGCCGGAAGACGCACACAGTCGGCGGAAGAGAGAGCACAGAGACGACAGACACTCTCTCGCAGGACCAAAGTTTTGTTCAAGTGCAAAAAAGATGAATGCTTTTGTTTTGTTTTTAGGAGTTTTAGGTGAAAATTGATTCGGATTCTTTAGCGCTTAAGATCTTGCCACGTGGATTAATAACATCCAACGATTTATGTTACTGTGGGACCCAGGGAACCCAACTTGAGTTTGAGTAGAAAGATGCTAAATTTGTTGTTTGTTTGTTTTGTTCCTTTTGGTTTCGTCACTGTGCTTCGAGTGAAGGATAAGACTTTACTGCGCTGATGAATTGTCGCATCACGATAAAGACGTCACATGAAGAATATATATGTGTTCAGAACTTGTAAGTTTTTGTGACCTGCCTATAACTGATTGGAGGAGATTGATGATTGGCCAATCGTAACTAAATTTAGTTTATCTTGATTTTATACAACTTTTAAACAGATATTGACTAAATTTTGATTGGAGATGGTGACTTTGATTCGCAGAAAGTACGTAATTTGATTTGATTTTATCCTACTGTACTTATTTAAACTCGATTTTATTCAGTTCTGAAATTAACAAGTCATTATATTACGTGGCCATATAGTATCTGAATACTCTGTGTAACAATATTTATTCGAACCGGACGGTTTCACGATGAAACTTCAAATAATGTTTGCTAAGAAAGAGCATAAAAGTCAAACTGAAATTAGAAGTGTAACATTGATGTAGACTTGTAGTATAAACGGGCCCAGTCATCATATAGTATAAACGGGCCTAGTCATCAAAGGAACCGTTACGGAGTTTGCATCCAAGTAAAAAAACCCTAATGAACCCACAGGCCCATGAGGGACCATTCACAATTTCAGGTTAACATTTTGTTATTCTATGCTAGACACAAGTGTGACATAACTGTTAAAGAGTTATTTGTAATATGATACGTAAGATGTATGCATTTTTTTAGTCAGAAGGCACAAGTGTGTATAATATATACGTGTTTAGAGTTACAGCTTTAGTTACTTTCTTTAGGTACATTGTTTAATTCATTTTAGCTTTTATTATATAAGCATAGATTCATAGAAATTGAAACGGATGAGCTGTAAATTACTTGAAAGTCATTAGCAAAAGCTAAAGCTCATTGCGAAAAACACTCAAAAAGTAGCCGAGTTTTTACTTAAAATAAGGAGGAAGATGAAAAGTGATGAGATTCTAAACAACATAGATATACTAACAAGCGCCACACTAACCGCATTGAGATCATAAAAACAAGTTTAATTAATCTTCCCACTTAAAGACGATGAAGAAACCTCCTCTTCTCCGTAAACCATTTAAGTAATCTGCCTTGTTTCTTCAAGATGCTTATATAAATCTCCTTGGAATCTGCAAAATCCCAAACAGCTTTTTCTTTGTTTAAAGAAGCTTTTGTCTCATTTTCACCCCTTCCCCACCACAAAACTCACTTTTGTCTTCTCCTTCACACTCTTTAATAAGTACCAGTTAGAAACAATCACTCTATCTAACGGTCGGAAACTAAAAATGTGTTCTCACCGTTGCTTTCTTCTCTTCATCTTCTTCCTCGCTTCACATTCTTCCGTTACTTCCAGAATCTTGCCAGAGATCTCTGTAACTACTTCAACGATTCTTGACGTCGCCGACTCCATTCGCAAAACCAAGGATGCGTCGTCGTTTCGGTTGCACCAGCAAGAAGAACAGAGTCACTCTCCTTCTTCTTCTTCTTCTTCATCATTTAGTTTGCAGCTTCATTCACGAGCTTCCGTCCGAGGAACTGAACACACAGACTACAAGTCACTCACACTAGCTAGACTCGACCGTGATTCAGCCCGAGTCAAATCTCTCATGGCTCGCTTAGATCTAGCCATCAACAACATATCCAAAGCAGATCTCAAGCCCACTACCACAATGTACACAACACAGCAAGAAGCGATTGAAGCTCCACTAATCTCCGGAACGACTCAAGGAAGCGGCGAGTACTTCACACGCGTGGGAATCGGAAACCCGGCGCGTGAAGTGTACATGGTGCTCGACACCGGAAGCGACGTTAACTGGCTACAATGCGCTCCTTGCGCCGACTGTTACCACCAAACTGAACCAATCTTCGAACCGTCGTCTTCCTCTTCTTACTCTACTCTCTCTTGCGACACTCCACAGTGTAACGCCCTCGAAGTCTCCGAATGCAGAAACGCCACGTGTCTCTACGAGGTTTCTTACGGCGATGGTTCTTACACCGTTGGCGATCTCGCCACCGAGACGCTCACAATCGGCTCCTCTTCCGTCGAAAACGTCGCCGTCGGGTGTGGACACAGCAACGAAGGGTTGTTCGTCGGCGCCGCTGGTTTGCTCGGACTTGGCGGTGGATTGCTCGCTCTGCCGTCGCAGCTCAACATGACGTCGTTCTCTTACTGCCTCGTCGACCGCGACTCCGACTCGGCTTCGACAGTCGAGTTCGGGACGGATATCTCTCGTGACGCCGTCGTGGCTCCGTTGCTACGTAACCACCAGCTCGACACGTTCTACTACCTTGGACTCAACGGGATAAGCGTCGGCGGCGAGTTGCTTCAGATTCCGTCGTCTTCTTTCGAGATGGACGAGTCGGGAGGCGGAGGGATCATCATCGACTCGGGAACCGCCGTGACTCGGCTACAGACCGGAGTCTACAACTCTCTCAGAGACGCGTTCGTGAAAGGGACGACGGATTTGGAGAAAGCAGCCGGTGTTGCGATGTTCGACACGTGTTACAATCTCGCGGCTAAGACGACGATAGAGGTTCCGACGGTGGCTTTTCATTTTCCTGGCGGGAAAATGTTGGCTTTGCCGGCGAAGAATTACATGATTCCCGTTGACTCTGTGGGGACTTTCTGTCTCGCGTTTGCACCCACAGCCAGTTCGCTTGCGATTATCGGTAACGTGCAGCAGCAAGGGACACGTGTCGCTTTCGATCTGGGGAATTCCCTCATTGGATTCTCGACAAATAAATGCTAAGCATTTTTAATGTTTTGAATATTCGAAATGAATTTAGACTTACTCTTATTTATTTTATTTATTTTTCTTGTACTTGTTGTTGTTGCAGAGAGTTAATGTCTTAAAGAGACCAAAAGATGAATTTTGTTGAGATAATTACATCTAGACACATTTTTTGAGAGTTTAATTACATAGAGGAGGAGCACTTTGGGATTAAGACACATTTTCATCTTTTATTAACAAAAAACATAATTTAAATTGCCCTTGAACTTACGTTTAATTGGTTAAAGAGAAACCAGTTTTTTTAAATACCTAGTTATTTATTAACATATCTTAGCCATTTGATTGTGTTGCCCAGATTTCATCGTGTGGCTGAGATTAAAATGTCATTTTATGGATGCAAGTGGACATTGGATAGCGTGCGGCTAATATCAATCGTTCATATCTATTTAATGAGTAGAATCTAATGGCTAGGAATTCAATTGTAAATATACAAAAATTTTAATTTACTTTTCAGGAAATGATGAGATCAAATTAGAATTACGTGGGTCGGCATACATTGGTCCGACTGGACAATCAGAATTACGAGGGTCTTGGTGGATTGGTACGCATGGACAGCCACAGATGGACAAGCGAGGATCCTCTGATGGATAATGTACGTCGAATTTGTCCACAAACGTTTGACCATGTAGATGATGATGAATGTGACACTGATCCATTATTTGATGATACAACATATGATTGAAAGTTTTTGGATAGATAGAGATTTGACAAAAAGTGGATGGATAGAGGAAGAGATCGATAATTGTGGATACTGTGAATGTATATATGAATCGCGTGGATAGAGAATGGACATGATTCAATTTATTGGATCCAAAGAGTGGACATGAGCGTGGTCAGCTGTGGTGTGGATAGAACACTCGTGGATAGGTGCTACAACACCACCATTTTCTCTGCGGGAGCTTGATGTCCAATTCTGAATCTTCGCTTGAAACTGAAAATTAATATGAGAGTTAGAGAAAGAAACAAATTTTATCAAATCAGACAATGAATATATGTATAAATTTTTAAAATATGATACCTTTGAGGAATAGGGCTAACCTGGTGACGGCGGAGTAATCGAACCGTCAGAGATCTGCTTTACCATGGGATTTTGGTGGTCAATTACAGGAATGAAGATTTATATAAGCCAGCCGTCAGAAATGCTGATAATCGAAGGACTTTTGATTGGAGGATCTTCGCGTGGTCAACAGTCGTCGACGCCGGTGATCAATTTGAAGAACCTCCACCAGACGTTGGTAAACAAAGAGAGGTGTTGGGAAAAATAGAAATTAGGGTTTTTACTATCTGAAAGGGAAAGATGAAAAAAAATTAGGGATGAACGATTTAGTTAGTTCTTGTGTGAGGGTTAATTAGACATTTCTAAGCTCGAAAGTGTGTGTCAAACACAAAGTGTGTCTCTGTGTTACTTTTGGCTTTAAAGTGTGTCTTAGTGTAAAGAGTTATTTACGTCTGGGAGTACTTATCTAGACTATATTAACATTTTAGGGTACTTTAGACTGTGGGTGTACTTTTGGCTTAAAGAATGTTATTTTTGGGTCCAAATTGACCTTCTCATTTAGTTGGCCTAGTTGTGTTTTAAAGCAAATACTATCCATCTCATCAGTACATAATAGTCGTCCATTT
>OVBI01000825.1:0-51308 GCA_900406495.1 Sisymbrium altissimum
ACTTGCAATCTTTGTATAAATAACAACGTTTGCGTATCTTGTAATCTCAAGTAACAAAAGAGAAATAAAATCTGTTTTGCTCAAAGTCTCTAAATTTCGTTTTTCTTACAATGGGAAACATGAAGGAGAAGAGCGAATGAGAAAGAAATTTTACTTCTATTTGCGGAGATTTATTAAGGAAGGCAAAAACAAAGAAAAAAGTGTAACGTGAAAGATATCCTATCCCTAGATACAAGGAAACTGTTATTGACTAAGTAATTACTCTAAATATATACTAAATATATACAGAACAACACAGGAAAATATAGGGGCATAAAGTGTAAAAACTATAAAACCCAATCAGGCCCAATCGCAGATCATATCAGCTGCTCATTCTTTAGCTCGGTTTCCAACTTTCAAGGGCCAAGAAAACTTGGCTTTCCTCCTCTATCTTTGCACCAAGTTATAGGTTATGTGGAGATCAGGTTTGATTGCTTTCATCTGAGTGAAAATCTGTAATCTCGCTGTCGACCGTCTGTCTTTGCATTACTGCTACACTCTGCTTTTTCCTCATTGATACGCTCAAAGCTGTGCGTAACCAAAAGCTGCTACAAGTACATGAAGTAAAGATATATCAAAGGAAGTACTTAGTTGAGGAATTAACTTACAGAGTCGTGAATGAGTTCTGTCTTTTGTGAATTTTCTTCCAACAAGTCAGATACATGAAGAGGATGAATCTCGGTTAACGTGCATGGATCCGAACAGTTTTGACCCATAAACATAACGAGTCCTCAATCACAAAACCCTTCTTTAAGAGATGCGGAAACTTCCAAACCAAGTCAAGTGAAATACTTAATGTCCGTTATCTAATCAACAATTAATTATCAACAGACTACAGAGAGTCTAGCAAGTTCCTGATTCTGACTTCAAACTCTCTAGAGAGAGATAAACAGATCACCAAACAACTCGATGTTCTGGCCCGTTGGTAACCTTACATCATCATTCAACCTTATTGATACCATACTAATCTATTAGTAGTAATGACAATAAGTTGTGATAAAATGTTTTGGAGTGAAGTTGAACAAGCGCAGTAAAGATTACAAGGCTCTTGCTCTGAATTATTATTATTATTATTATATAAGAGACTGAAACAAGAAACTAAAGACAAAGATTAGATCCTAAACGATGTGTCAAAACTAGATGGATCCAAAAATCACACATGAGTAAGCATTAGTTGAACAGACCCACAAAGTCGGGATTCTCGAGTGCTGCCGCTATACGCTCTTTATCGCCTAATCGTTTATTGACTGCAGTTTGAGACCAAATTGAGAATCAGACTGAAACTATTACATTAACGACAAACCAAAACTGTTGTAACAAGAGTCTGAAATATTGTACCAGCAGCCTCTGTTGCATGACTCCCTGGTGTTACTCTTACATCGACCTGAACATAAATATGCACGACAAGAATTAGTTACATACAATTAGGCGTAGAGATTCTGATGACTCGTAAGAGAGAAATTAGTCCTCAATGGCAACAAATCCTTGTACCTTGAATCGAGCAGGAAGGCTTGTCAGAAGTTTTGCGTAGATGCAAAGTCCAATCACGTTTGGCAAGTGACAATGTGGAAGAGTTGGCGTGAATGTAATTCTATATAAAATAGCATATAGTTTTAGCAGATATTGGACCAAAGAAAAAGAGGTATAATTAACTCTCACTACTTAATTTTCTTTTGTTTACCTAACGTAACTCGTGTCATCATCAACTTCAACTGATTCTTCTGTAACTACACGGAGATCCTCCAGAGATAGCCCAGGATGCTCTGGATCTTTGATATTTCTTATACGGTTTGTAGATGGTTAAGGAAATAAAAAAAGTTGATCGAATAGTAGACATAACTACGAGAAATTCAGTGTATGTTAGTGTGTTACGGATTAAAAATTAAATTGAAGGATATCAAAAATCTCGAGCTCGTCTATTGGTTCTACTGAGAACTCATCGCTGTTGCTCCGATCCGTGCGAACACGCCGTTGTCTCTTTGGGTAAACAATTGGGTTCTCATTAATCAATCCAGAACCCATAATTTTCTCTCTTGAGCACGCAAACCCTAATGACCAGTATACACAAAATAAACTCTAAATCCCTCTTAAGGGAGAGGCGAAAAGCAAAGCGAGCAAAAATACTTAAACGCGGTTAAAACATTCGTCGATGTTCAAATATATATATGGTAGAATATCAGGGTATATACGAACCGGACCCGTGTTGTAGTTCCCTAAATATCCATTCCAGACCGACATGATGGTCCAACCCGTCGTGAGTGGCGATGATTTTTTGGAAGTACTGCGCCTTTAAATGTAAGAGGCCTATGCGGGTATCTACTTGGGATTGTATGTTTGGGCTGAATTTGAATATAAGCCCATAGATGACAAAGACATTGATGTCAACACCCCAAAAATCAGATAAGGAAACATGCCAATGGCAGAGCCACGTGCGTTTAAACCAAAGACGACGTCATATATGTCTTTGTACTGTTAGCTTCCGTAGCAAGATACGAATTGACTATATTTCTTCCGGTTTATGTTGAAAGCTATAGAGGCCCACGCACAGACCTCATTCAACTGAGATCCAACTAGTCGAGCTAATTAATTTAGATAGTAACCAAAACAAATAAATGAATGATTCGACATTCCATTAGAGAACAACTGGAGGAGGAGGCCCATCAATTGAAAAAACAGACTAAAGACGAGACATAGTTAAGAAAAAAAACTATATTATATATAGAGAATCATTCAACTTCATTCCACTGAAGTACAAACTGACTCAACAACTATGGCCACATACGGCAGAGACCTGAACGCAAACGAAAACCATTATCGGCTAAAAAGACAAAAGGCTGCAGCCATTATTACACATAAACCAAACCTAGAACATCATTAGGGTTATATATTATTATTAAATTTAAGAGTCTGATTATCTCTGCCTTTTTAAAAAGGTTTTATTCATTTACAGGTGCAAGGGTCACACTTGCAGTCAGATCCACACTTGCATGCATCGTTCTCAGCGCTGCTCTCGCCGAAAGCCTCGTACTGGTTCTTCATCGCCGGTGCAACGCCCAAGACAAGAGTCTCACTTGTGGTCTTCTCGCCGGTAAAGCCCAAGTCTGGGTACATTTTGCAACTACAACAACCGAACAATACCCGTCAGGTTCCAACGAAAACAGAGGTCGTGAATTTAAAACATACATATATATATATATATAGAAAGAAATCCACCCAAAAAAAATTGTTTCGTAAATTAAATTTGAGATCATTTGTTTCGCTAAAATCAAGGACATAATCACGTAACCGATTCAACGTTACAAAGAAGCGAAAATCAAAAAGCGGATCTATGAATTTAATATAAAATATTCCGTAAAATTTTCTTGAGAAGCCAATCAGAAGCAAACGATACGTCATTAAATTTACAGTTTTTGCATGCAACTGATTCCACCGATATGTTAAAAGAGGAAATGAATGAAGAAGAGAAAACGAAAACAAGAGGCTCGAGACTTACCCTCCGCAACCGTTGCCGCACTTGCAGCCTGATCCACATCCACAGTTTCCTCCGCAGCAAGACATTTTCTCAGACAAAATTCAAAAGTAATCTCAAGAGTATTGATCGGTAGGAAATTATCACAGAATGAAATTGATGATTGATGAAGCTCCGAAATTTATAGGCTAATTAAGAGAATATTTACCATACACGTGTCGCAATCCTTCGCCGCTCTTATCTCCTCAATTTAATATCACTCCAAAACTAGTTGCTATTTACAGCTTTACCCTTCGCCCATTGATTCTCGTACGTCGGTTCAATAATAGTCCGGGTCAATAATTGTGGAGTGTGTGTTTGTTCTGGTATGTCCTAGAGCGTGCCGGAGTTCCGTGTGTTACAGTCTTATCACCGTTCAGATTTTACACCGCCATATTTGCAGATCTATATCTACGGTTGTGATTTCAATTGTATTTACCCCACAAGCACGCATGACGCATCATCATCACTCTACATACTAGGGGTCTTTAATAGAAAATAAAATTTTGAGATCTCCATATTCGTGTTTAATATAGGTGCAAGATCTCAATATTGAACACGAATATTTTAGTAATCGAGTAAATCTAAAATAATATTATTAGCTCGGAAAATATCTTAAATACGGTAAAGCAAATATCTAAAAAATATCTAAACATAGAGTGCTTGTCTTTTTGATATTATTAGAGAAGAGAAAGGTTTTTGAAAAAGAGAAGGCGAAAATCTTTAAAAAGGAGAACTCACTATGTGTGGTCGGGAGACAGAGTAGGAAAGTCATTTCCCGAATCTTATCTGAAATATTAAATACTACTATTACACATGAAAAGTGGTTTTATTGTTGTCGAAAGTCATTCAATGCAATGATTTTTAAAAAAATACTTTTTGACAAATAAATATATCCCATAAATGTATTCGTGATTTAGGATACGAAAATATCGACGCGAAACACTGTTTATACTTTCTATCAACGAACAAATGACCATTCTTTTCTTTTTTTTTTTTTTTTTTTTTTACGAATGACCATTTTTTTTTTTTTTTTTGCTTTNTTCTTTTGGCTTTACCAACATATAGTTTAGTGACCAATGCAAGAAGAAGATACATACCCTCTAACTTATTATGCCCAAACAAAAAAATGGTCATGATGCTCTTCTTGCATTATATATCATTTTCACTAAACTATATATTTGGCTATAAAATACAGCATATTCAAATATGCGAGAAATAGATAGATAACAAAAACTCAATGTTCCAAAAAAGAAAAAGATCTAAGTTACTATAGTTAGTCTCTTCACAAGATTTTTTAGTAATATTCACATGGAAGATCTCCAAATTCTTCCTTCAAGTGAAATCACAATAACAGAAACATCGTCATGATACTTGCGACGATCTCCTTGCGGTATCTCCAGCAATTCGTGGAAGTCCATACCTGAAAAACAAACAAAAAGTTGTACGTGAGTTTAATTTCTTCAAACCAGCGTTTTGCATCTTAAACTGCGCGCGTTTGCGTTTTGTTCTTAGTACCATATTTTTTGGCAGCTCGAAGTAGGACTTCTTGGATGAGATGCTGAGCAGGATCTCCTTCAGGGAAGGCTGAGATGAAAGAGTCAACCTCGAAGATGGCTTCCTCATTGGAGAAGTATTCGTACAATCCATCGGAGGAGAGGATGAGGAATTTGTCTCGCGACGTGAGTCTGTGGTGGTGGAGCGACGGAGAGCACGTGATGTACGGCGATGTTCCAACGTAGTTAATCCTGAACATCTCTAGAAGCGCCTCGTTCCATTTCGGCTGAGGAATTTTTTTTTTTTTTATAAAGTTAGATATACAATAAGGATCCAAAATATAAAGTTTCTAGTGAACAGTGGTTAATGCGTTCTATCATATTAAATTCTTAACTACTAGAAACTTTCTATTTGGAAATTGTCATAAATAATTCAAACTGTTGGAAAGAATAAAAAGTTCGATAATTCATATTTTAGTTCGTTTTAGAAAATATGTAACTCAGTTCAGTTGAACTTGAATCAATTTAGTTACCGCATGTTCATTCGGTTCGATCAAACAAGATTTACGAATATGTCACCGAATGTTACCCAGAGCAATAAATCCTAGTTTCTAACGATATGAGAAAAGATGCGAGATTTTGTAACTGTCTAAACAAAAATCGTTTATATACATACTTGTTTGAGAAATCCAGCGCCAAATGCACGAGTGACCTTGAGATAACCTTTCACTCTACCCTTCTCTATCGCCAATGAATCATCAGAATGTTCGTTCCTGATTCTTCTCACTTCCTGTCGCATTAAAAAAGAGAGAGTAAAATCAGATTCTCATTATTGTTGATCAAAACAGAACAATTCGTGCTGTGTTCAGCTGTCAAAAGTGTCACCTCTTCAACGTCTGTGCTGTGTTCCGTATTCAGCTGAACAGGAACCAGAAGACTCAATCCTTTTTCTCTGATCAAACACGTCTCTAATGGACTATCTTCTTTGATTCTCTCAAGCTCCTTTTGCACCTTCTTCCTCCCGAGATAAGGTCTTTGAGCCAAAACCGCTCTGCTATCTCCGACGCTCATCACATAAATGTCTTCTCCTTTCATCAAAGTTACAAGAACGCATGATCCCATCAATGCTAATTCTGGATTCTCATCCACCGTCAGGTCAAACGCTTCCTCTGTTTTCTTCAACGCTTGTTGAAGAGCTCTTAGAACGTCTTTGTGGTTAATCATCTCCGAAACAGATTCTTTGTGATTCTGATTCGTATGGTTGTTACTATACTGGTTGTTTCTTGAGTTATGCTCCCACTCGCACCTCCATTGCAGTTTCTTCACATTCTCGGCTATATTTCTTGAATCACAAGCAACCGTGTCTTCTTCAACCACATCGCAGTTTCCTTTACCTGAATCAGAATCATGCTCAAATATACTCTGCTTCTTGATCTGGGACTCATCCTTTTCGCTGTATCCGAGATCTTCAGACTCGAAGTTGTCGTTCCATAACAACCCTTTGAGCTCTTTGAGCACGGCGGTGTAGAGATTGTTGAGAAGATAATCCGGTGGATCTGGACCGCTGAAGCCGTCGTAAATTCCAACAAAAAGCCAACCGTTTTCCTCAGAGAGTATGACGTGCACTCGATCTTCCCCAGCTTTCCCTTGCGCCCATTGAATCTTTGGCTCCTCTAAAGCAGACTCAGTCTTCTCTTCTTCTTCTTCTTCTTCTTCCAAGTCTTCTCGTTCTTTGGTTCTAGGTTTCTCCTGGCTGCTCAGAGTCTTGCTTGAGTAGTTTATCTCAGGTCTATGAACATCGGAATCTGATGATCCATGATATGAATCGGAACCATCAATAGGCTCGACCACGCTCTTCTTTGAGCGAGATAGATTGTTACATATGAGATTAGTGAGAATGGTTTTGAATATGACAAATTTCTTACACCTCGATTTGGGTTTCGAAAACGATTTTTTTCCACCGGTCTTCTTTGGTTTCTTTTTCTTTCCGACCGGACCTGACACCAACCCGCTTTCGATCGGACCAGATAAAAACCGGCGCTCGAACAGACCCGACCCATGACTCGGCTTCTTTGTCGGACCACGCGGGACGGGCTGGAGCGGCAAGGAGGCGAATCTGTTGGAGCTCTCGAACCCTGAGGCCACTAACGACACGTCTGTTGACGGAGAGGCAGAGAGTACCGTTGAAGTATTGGCGCTAACGGAGGCGCCGGAGATTGAACGGAAAGTAGTGGTGGTTCCGGGGATCGGGTCAGGTCGGAGGGACGGTTCTTGCGGGTAAGAAGATTTTGATCCGTTGAGAACTGGCCGGACGTAGCAGAAAGAATGGCCGAGGTTATCGTGAACGTGTCCGTCACCGGCATCGTACCGACTGGAAATTTCTCCGGCGGTGGTTCCCGCGCAACACCCACTGGCTCCGTTTCCCATTTGAAGTGAACTGGGGGATTATGGAGCCACTAGAACGGCACCGTTTAGTGAAGAGGAAATGTGTCGTATGGCATATTGGAGTCGAAACGGAGGGAAATTGGTGGAGACATTTATGAATGGTTTTTTGGGTATTTATGTTGTGGAGACAAATCGTGAAGATGATGAAGTGAGTTGACTTTTGTAAGAGGTTTATTCTGTTGGTATTATGTTTATTCTGATCGTCATTGGAATTAGTAAAACCTGTAAATGAAACTTTTGAAAATAGCTTCTGCTTTAAACAAAATTATAGTTTATACTCCGAAAGTCTTTTTCAATACTTTTGACATTTTATAAGAGACATTAACATTTTTGTTCACGAATAAATTGGATTTTATCTTTCGGATTTGGAGATGTGTGTATAACTAATATGTAGAACAGTACGACATTGTAAATAAAATTTTGTTTTTGCGACGATGGAGAAATTTTAATTCCTTTTTCCACCAGAAAGTAAGCCTATATAAGTCTGGTTTTCTATTTTACAGTAACTTATGTTTTGGTAGGGTTTCCATTGTTCAACGAAATAAATTTGTTTTTGGTACGAGGGAGTTGACTTTAAAGAAGGGTACGTGTGGTTTGATTTTTAGAAATAACAGAAAAGTATAAAACTATTAAATAATGAAATGCAAAAAGTCAAATGACTAAGATGTTCATTCCATGACTAATTAATGTGGTTAGACCAGTCACTACGAGGAAACTAATTGCGCGAAACTTGCTTTAGCTTCTATCTAGGGAAAACAAATCTATGTGCTGATGACTTAGCAAAATATACTATTCAAAATTAACAAATGACAATCATAAAAAGTAATAATAACTATGAAGAACACTGTAAAAAGAGTTTATAAGATGAGAGTAATAGATTTCTTGGGTTAGAGTTTTGTTTAATTTTTTTTCTCATTGCTTAAAGCCTTAAACATGTTCACTCAACAGCTCTCAAAACTAATTACTGTAAAAGTGTAAAACACGATGCTACTCTACTAATATATTTCTTACGTAGAAACTGATTTAACGTCTTCCCAAAATGTCTTCCCAAAATGTTTAAAACGCAATGTTGTTTTCTGGTTCAGTTACGTTTCCCTAACCAAATACGTACGTGCTAGTAAATATTAGTTCCGTCTATCATAAGTGGCGTTGTAAATAACAAAGTAATATTCCAACTTTACATTGTATCATCGTCTGAATATAGCAAAGACTCAGTATGAATGCAGAATACAAAATTATTATTTTTTCAGATTGGAAATAAGTATCATAAAAAGATACCAGATATTCTCGAAAGAGCAGCTGGCTGCTTACGTTGCTATATATGCATTGCATGAACTCTGCAATCAAAATTCTTAATTAATTAAACAAAAATCTGAATTAAAATATAAAATAAAATCTTTTGAAATTTTCAACATACCATGTTTCAATTTTTCACGGACCTCAACAATATGATAATAAAACTGCTACTAGTCGATGAGAATACCTCGATGAAGTGCCAATGATCAGGAATTCAGGACAGAGTGTTCGAACATTTTTTTGAAAAAATCTTATTATATAAGTCAATTAGTCTATCAACTTAACCATATATTATGCTTAAGCACGTAATTACATTTTCTAGATCCTTATAAAAATACTACTTGTCAACGATTTCGGGAATGGAGAACGTGGAAGCAAAGAGTTTAGCAATTAAAATCTCTGACTTTTTCCTTTTTTCCCTATGTATTGTGAGAAATTGTTAACTATATTACCCAAATATATACATGTGGTGAAAGTAAAAGTAAGAAGAGGTAGGGATATATAAAAACCATGAAATATTCATAGTTGTGAAACTAATTTCATTCAATTTGAACGAGTTTAAAGATTCAAACATTATTAAAAAAAACACCATACCATTGTTTAGTGTTTGCTTTCAGAAAAAAATACACTACTATTAATTTAAAAAAATGATTTGTTCTTTGAAAAGGGTTTACCCCCAACCCCCAAGTAGTTGCCTTAGCGCAGCATTCTTGTTTAGACGTGTGGAGGACATACCTCATTTGTTTGGTTCGTCATATCCATTCTTCCTTTTTCTTCATGAGGACGTCAAGAAGATAAGATCCCACATTGAAAAGGAAAGGAAGAGAGAAAGGAGATCAATGGTTTATATCTCAAATAGACGCATATTTTTCTTTAACAAGATCTAAGTATCTAACAATAATTCATTCTAATTTCGAGACCAAAACCCAACTACGATTACACCCCTTGCAACTTCTGAAGGAGGTCGTGGATTACCACGGATTGGATAAGGAAAGAACATTCCAGGTCTGGAAGATCCGACCTAGAAGGCCACTTTTTAACGATTCAGATTTAGTATTCTTTCCACATTAACATGGTCCATGGATACTTCCATCGACCTCTATTTTCTTCTTTGCTATTTGGTTAACGAAAATGATACAGCACTTTATTATTTGCTTAAACATATTCAACTCTTTTGTTATGATAGTCAATTGACTTTTTTTAAATACATAATTGTAACCCTTTTTTGGATAGAAATATTCTTTGCTGCCTATGTTATCTAAAAGATCTCAAGATATGCTGCTGTCATAACCCCGGAACTTCTTTCCACATAACAACCAATCTCGTTTCAATACATTACGATCACAATAATATATACATAAGCAATCTCAAGAGAATTCCGACGTGGCAATATGCCAATATGGACTGTGAATTGTGTTGCTTTTGTAATAAAGTCTCTCTCTACTATCGGTGACAATCAACTAAATTATAATACAAAGCAGGTGACTTCTCTAGATATCGTCATGCTTCAAGAACATGAGAACCCTTTGGGACTCAACCGGATTGAGGATTCGAGAAAATGGCTGCTCCTCGCGGACGAAGAAACTTCCGGAGAACCGGAAAAATCTAGAAGCAGAGGGATTGGTCAGTGCCAGCTATAAGGCAAGTTCAGGTGAAATTCAAGTTGTAACAAGAGGGATTGCACGGATAAGGACAATCGATTAGCTTCACCGGTTTTCGGTTGAAGTACCAGTCACCTACAGACTCCGCAATTGTCTGTTTCAACAACAAATGTACAAAACAGAGACAAACCGGATCAGTTGATTTGTAAGAAGAAAGGCTCGAGAAAGAAAGCAACCTATTGTGTGTCACATGTCTTGACCTTATTTTCGATTCTTGTTGAGATTGGAGAGTGCCATGTCGCTGCCATAAGTGTCTGGCAATGAGAGTAGCAGGAATCTATGAACATCCCACCAACTTTGTTCTGATGAAACTTCCCGATTGCATCCATCAGAGAGCTGCGAAAACCTGCACATCAATAAGGATTTATGCAACTGACCATTTTAAGAAGAAGTAATAGGAGAAGCTTTTCCAAGTTTTTTTAAAAAGACCAAAACATACCATATCTACTCATTGTACTTTGAAACAGAACAGATCTATGATAATCAGGTTATATAATCAATTTGCTCATCTTAGCTTAGGGTCATTAAGCTTGACGAAGGAGTAAATTACCGTGTAGAACTTTCATCTGTGCGACATCACATTCCTTAATATTGAGTCTGCACTTTGCCCAACTTTTATCCGGATCAGCAGAAGGTGGTACCAAGACATGCTGAATCTGAATATGTGCTTGGTATTAGTAAAACATTAAACATGAGTATTAGTAAAATCAAATAGAAACAGGCGAAAAGTTCTAATGCCTGGCTTGGTAACTCTAACCTGCCAAAAATCGTAGGCTGCGTTGACAAGAAATACTGGAGTTCTTATGTTGTTAAGGAAATTTTGCGGAAACATACACTGCAAATCGTAACAGAACAGTCTCAATACCCATCATAATCAGGTAATAAAATTTTAACAAAGTAAGAGATAAAACCTACCTTAGATGGCTCCGTTTTGGCTACACAATTCTGATCCAAGCTCTTATCTACGCCCTGGTTGTAATCAACCATTGCAAACAAGCCAAGCCAAAACCATGCAAAAAAAGCCATGACATTTCGATGAAGAATTCAAGAATATATACCCCAAAAGTATGATTTCAACTATTGACAGAAAGTGAATGGGTAACCTGCAGTTTAACAACATCATGATAGAAAGATCTCATCGTAGGGTTTCCAAGGACATCAGGCCTGCAAAGATGAAAAATAGCTTTACTAAGGCTGAGAGACACCGTTTAGCTGATTTCATATTGACAGTAACTTCCTAGCTCTGTGGAGTATAGTCTGAAAATAAATCTAAAGTAGTCTTACAGGTTTTGATTCATTAAACTAGATTAGACCCAAAGAACTTGAAAAAGAGCACTGGAACTCACAAGTCTCTGTAAACTTTATGAGAAAAAAAAAGGCAGTTTATGAGCGGAAACATACACGTTTAGAAAGAAGCCTCCATCAGAAAAGCATTTGACAGCTGCATCTTTTGGCAGATGATCTCGAAAGTAGTCACAATGTATAAGAGTTGCCAAGCCACCAGCAGAACATCCTGTAAGTATCGCCTACATTTTCTCAAATGTGCATAAGGAAAAGAAAAAAACAGAAATATTAATCTCAGGCGGAAGCAAGTTACATAAATGCAAGACAGACTTTGATGGTTACCAATATACCATTAACACATTATAAGATCACGAGGATGTTACCTGTTTCGCATCTGACATGCCCATCGACAACAATTCATCCATAATTGCCTCCCAAATGAGCTGGCCTCGGAAGAAAAGCCGTGTTTCGTTCTGAGAAGAGAGAAACAGAGTCAAAGAAACATGAAAACATAGATCTTTTCTTACTCTCGATAGAACCTAACACAAATTCTCAGCCTTATTACCTTGAATTCAGCTTCAGGGCGTCCAGCGAAAGAAGCACCGTCACAGTACCGTATCTTAACTCTGTTCCAGTTAAAGAATTCTGCAACATCAAAGATGAATAAAGATTCAAAATTGAACATATACAAGCAGAATAGAAGAAGGTGAATTATAAATTAAAAAAAAAAGGCAACAATGGACGGAGAAGCTACTATATAGATTTATCCTACCAGGATTTTGAGACGGGTCACTGCTTAAAACACCTTGAAAATCCACTTCATCTTCAAAGTAGTTGGAAGAACCTAACTTAGTCATTGCTCGAGCAGAACATGACGCTATTGTGTTGCACCAGCCTCCACCCTTTTATATATTTCACTCGATTTTATTCTAATTTCCAAGTAAACATTTTTCAAAATTCAACCTAAGAAAATAAGAATACCTCCAGATGAAGAAGCCAGCTTTTTGAGCCTGACCCCGAACCCTCATGAAAATGGTACCCAGGCAAGCTTCCATCTAAGCAAACTACAAAAATAGCATAAGTTTCAATAATATAATAAAAAAATTCAAATGGTGAAACGATATAAAGGAGAGAAATTGGTGACAGTACAGGCTCCTCTCTCTTTAGCTTTACTGGACAACTTGAGTTTGACAAGATCGGGTGGGGATGTGAACGGCGGAGATCGGTCAACGGAAGGGACAACAGAGTCTGAAGTGGGATCGAAGAAGAAAGAGACGAAAAACAAAATCAATACGAATCCAATGGAAGCCACAAGCCAATCGCTCTTAGCCCATTTTCCGCATCGAAGCAGAGAGCTAAACCTGGGAATCGCCATTGAAAGAAAAAACAGGCCAACAAAGCAGAGCGTTCACTAAGTAACACTGTTAATTACGTTTGTGGGATCCACTATCTATAGCAATACCCAATCAAATGAATGTTCAGTTCGCAATTGAAAAGTACCTCATAACAACTTAAACCAGGTTAGGTTGACCAACAGAAAAAGGGAAAAAAACAATTTAACCGATCGCCCGGTTTGAATCGGTTCAAACGGGAGAGAGATAGAGGATTAACTGTTAAATTTGAATCAAAGAAATAAAGGCGACTTTCCCACCTTGGTACAGTGCACGCTTCCATGGCGTCCTCGTCATCCTCACGATCGTTGGTTTCTTCCTATAGCTTCGATGATAAAGATCTAGATGACGCTGATCTATGGGCGGTGATCGATTCCGCCGACGCTGCCCTTGCCCAGGCTAAAACCTCATCCTCCTCCGCCATCGGGAAACCTCTCGCTGTTAGGTATCCGAACTACAATTCTCCTCCGACACCTGTTTCTCACCCTCCTCCACAGTCGAAGCTTCTTCAAGTTCCGAATCATAGCCCTAGCTCTATCCGGCGGTCACACGAGGAGTCGCCGCGTCCTAACAAAATGGCCAGATCTCGCGTCTTATCTGAGTTGAACAGCGAGAGTCCGATGGCTCTTGTTACGACGGCGCAAAGGAACTCGACCACTCCGATTATCCACTCGACGAAGTTTTCTTCGCCGGAGAGTTACTTGTCCCCTGGGATCAGGTATCAGTCTACTAGTCCCTTATCGGAGGTTTCTCCGTCAGCGAGCTGCGTTAAGAACGATCCTGGTAACGAGATGCGTCATAGTTTGTCTGGGAGCTTTCCTTCTGCTACTCTCTTCAAGGAATACCAGAATACAGCTATGGCGGTATTTCGATTTTGCTCTTAACCATTCAATTATTCAGAGTTTTTGTGCATTGAAGGTGTTTGATGAAATGTCAGTCAGTAACAGCAAGGCTTTTATCAATTTTGTACAGATTCTAGAGAAACCTGATTACACGATGATATCAGGGAAAGCATATATTAAAAAGTCAGGTGAAGATTGTGCTTTGTTGTTTGTTTATTGTTAATCTAGATTTTTTTATATTGGTTGTGATGCTGCTGCGTCTTATGGAATGTCAAGGTTGGAGGAAAATATCATTTTACTTCAATGTGTCTTACGAGATAAGAGACAAGAATATTGAGTTCGACGAAAACAGAAACGTTCAGCGTGCTGAGTTCATCGTCCGAGCTATAATGCAGTAATGTTCTTTTACATAAACCTGAATTTTGAAGGTGGTTTTGGACGATAGTGTTGCAGTGATTAATTGTTTGTTTAACCTTTTTGCTTTATGGGCTCTCTCAGCGGAGGAAGATTCGCTGATGGATGGGGCTCTTGTGAGCGACGTGAGAAGAAGTTTCTCAAACCAAATCATGATATCCCAAGTACTGCAGAGACCAGAGCCAAAAACAGAGCTTGCCAGGTAAACTTCCTCTTCCAATGCTCAACTTACTTGACCAAGGTTACAACTTGTTGAATTTTTAACATCTGCATGACAAGTCAGTGTACCAAAGAAGCTTAGAGAGAATAAGTACCTTAACATGTAGTAAGCGTAAAGATCCGGAATATATGAAATGAAAGGAATTGCTGAACACACTGATATCTTGCTCTTTACTATCAAACTGAATGCCCATTAATAAACATGGGTCTTGCACAATGTTTGATTCCGATGTTGAATACTCTTTATAACAAGTTCAAGCAATGATTTAAGGAAACTAGGAAATAAAGCACATGAACTTCAAGTTACGTATATATACGAGTTCAACGTTCTATAAACTCATATTGGTAAGTTCCTAGATTCAGTGTTCAATGTGTTTGCTTCTTCCTAGTGCTCTAAGAAGCTGCTTTTGTCCTGCAGGATCTTTTAGGAATCGGTGAATATCGAGAAAGCCCAACTGGGTTTCCACGATGATCAGACACCATCAACTGTGTTTCCCGACTTTGTCAGTACCAAGCTAAAGAATCTAAACAACCAAATCAAGATCGAGAAGGTATGCCTCTTCATTGGTTTTCTTGGATTTGTCTTTGACTTCACAGGAAGAAAACGAATGAAACTTGGCTCTAATGTAATGGATTATGATTTGTGTCAAAGTATTTTACATATCAATTAACAAAAACAAATATAATATTCAAATTATTATCAAGCTCTTTTTCAATTATTCCTATTTTTATATGCAAAAGCAGTCAAAACTCGAGCATAATCACTCGTTAGAGCTTACTACGTAAGTGGTCAATTTTTTTATACTAAATAGTGTCGTAGACGGCTACAGACGTGTAATTTGCAAGGGAAAAAGAGATGGTTGTCGAAGACGTCGAGATGGTTGTCGACTGAAACACGCGGTTCGAACTCGACCCCAAAGGCATACACTTTGTTTACCACAAGAGCTATGGCATGAGAGCTTAAAATGGATTAATAGATAGGTGACATAATTAAACTTTAATTTGATATTAGAATAATGAAGAAAAAAATCAAAAGGAATGAGATACTGGGTTGTGAAGGCCCAACTGAAGCCAATATAAAGCCGGCCGGACGGATATAAATCGAGCAAAAAGCATTTACAATCGAGAAACCTTAAACCTAAATTTCGGTTGAGGATATGGAGAAGAACATGGAGAAAATTTTAAAATTCGGTCGGCCAACAATTTATGGTGCTGGGAGGGGGGAGTCCACTGAGAAAAAACTGAAGAAATACGGTGTAAGTCGTTTATCTCCCTTATTTTGATGATTAAACTCATCCGAATTTGAAAATCAATCGGTATATGTATGTTGTGCTATTAGGTGTTCGATCTCCCGGGTTGTACACTCGGATTTCGAGAAGAGACATGTAGTAAACTGCGTCCTTGTTCTACCTTACTCACCCTCTATGCTAGGATGGGCCTTCATCGTTACAATTTGCTGCAGGTCAAAACTCTTGTCTCTCTTTCTTCATCCACACTCTTTCTCTATATATACATTTAATATTTTTTTTCCATTCTTCTTCAGGGTACCAAGTTTCAGCTCAATGGCGTAAAGAAATATATTAGACCAGTGGGTTGTCGTGCTTGCCCTTATTACATAACTTTGGATGCAGTGGACCCAACTGGTGGCTCTTCGCTTCAGACTTTTCAGACTAAAGTATCAGAAGAAAGCTATCGCAAATTTATTCTGACCTGCGATTTCACAAGAATTCGAGGTAACATATGTGTTGCACTAATTGTTCATTTGTATCCAATCAACTAAATCTTTGCTTCTTTGTTTAGGTGGAACAAGAGATGACGACCCTGCATCGATGCCTAAAAATATTCGAATAAGAGATAACGACCCAGCGATGCTTACAAATTTTCGCATGCCTGAATGGCCCCCACAGAATCCTTTCGATATTTATTACCGGGTAAGAATATATTAATACCAGATTTTCGCTTCATCACAATCATATGATCAATAAAGTATGTTTTTTTTTTTCGGTTAGCTCAAGAAATCAGAGCTGCAAGACAATGACTGGATTCGTCTGTATTTGGAACTTGCTGTTGCCACCGCTGGAGCTAGTGATGATTCTCTCTTCAACTTGGAGATTGTCGAGGTGGCTATAGCTGATGAGGGAGGACTCAATGCCAATGATGCAACCTTGTACATAAGGTACAATGACTTGTCGCTTGGTAAGGTTTCTGATCGCATCGCTATAGTTAGAAGAAGCTTTGATGAGGATACGGGATGCTTTCTTCTCCTGGGTCAGACTCGTGAGAGTTCACAAGTGATACCAAACAAGCGTAAAGTTGCTTATGAGGATACGGGACCCTTCATTCTCATGGGTCAGGATCAGAGTTCAGAAATTATACAGTTTAGCGGGGGTCTTGCCGTCGACAAACCGTTTGCAGAGCAGAAAAGTACCAAGTTACATTTGACCGGACTTGCAAATCAAATCTCTTCACCTCTAGCTACCGGTGAGCATCCAAACCAGCTGGCTGTGAACTATGACGCTGACGCTGCACGATTTTCAATGGTGGAGTAACACCGTGGTGGTGTGGTGCAACACAAGATCAGATTATTATTAATAATTTCTGGACTAAGTTTGTTAAGTTGAATGGTTTTTGTTACTTCTTTGTGGGGATGGTTGTGTAAGCTGCACCCCCAAAATGAAGTGTCGGTGAGATTAGCTATTTATATGTTATAGGAACCCCAATATATTTAAAGAGTTTGAATAGATTAAGTTGTTGCTTGAGCTAAAATTCAGAAGGAGCCCAAAGATACACCAATCGGAAAATAACACAAGAGTCAGGGTGTTGGGCCTATAATCTATATATTTGCTTAGTCCTTGCTAATGCATGTGGTCAAGTGTAAGAGGTCTTCGGCCTTCTTTGATAACTTAAAATGGCCCAAAAACAACATATGAAACAGGTTTGCAAAATGTATATATTCTGTTTCAACTGTCTGTATTTGTATTATTTTATTTTGGTTTCCATGTACTGATGTTAATAATTTCAACATTTTCAAAGAATAATTTTAATAAATGCAAGTAATAAAAAATTATAGAACCGAATAAGAAGTGGACATTAATATTCATATTTCAATTCATAAAAAATATTTTTTTGTGGCACAGAAAGTTGCATCCATCAATGAAAGTAAAATAGGTGTACAAATACCAAGTATATGATAGTGTAGGACCTAAATGATTATTCTTTCAAATTCCCTGATGAAGAGGAAACAATACTAACCATGAAGCGTGCAGCTTGTTATAAATGCTCCCTACTTGAACTCCAACTGTTGATGAGACTAATGTCATTCAAACCACTTTCTTCTTCTCTTTTGTCTCATTCCATAATCAATTTAGCTTTATCAATCAAACGTTACCTTTTTATCCCGTCGACGGAATTTCGAGTTGGAAAAAAAAAAGAAAAAAAAAAAGAAAATAAGGTCGATTATGTGGCAAAATTACAATTTCAAAGCTTGCCAAAGAAAAAACAAAATCTAAAAACTCGAGAAACTTGGAGAAAGGGAGAGTTTTGAAAAACCACTTCGTCACTGTTTCGTGGTATGTAACCAGCTGGTTCAACTCGTTTTCCACCTACCCCAAAACATAGAGATGTCCAACTTTGTTTAAACCGGACCAAACCGTATCCATAAACCGCTAAAGTTGTATTCTCGTTTATTCATTTACATTTTTTTCATATACGAGGAACAAACCATAAGAAGAGTAACAAAAACAAACAAAACATGAATCTGAACCAACACTAACAGTGTAATACCGTATAATGACCAAATGAATTTGATTTGAGATGGTTCCTTATTATTTGAAATACAAGAAAAAAAACTCGAAACGAAAAACTATCATAACTGAAACCAAAACGAATGAGCGCCAACCTAAATGTATATTGCATGGCCTAAATCAAACTAACCGTTAAACCATGTGGTTTAATTCAGCTTCCCTTACACAAAAATGTACATGGCATGGCCGAAACTCAAAAATATAGTTTCGGTTTAGATGTATGCCATTGCCTAAACCGAAACTAAACTGATGCATTACAAAGTCTGGTTTGGTTTGTTTTGGTTTTGGTCCCATTACTACAAAATATAAAAAATGAGAAGACTTGGAGGGAAGAAACAGCTGCTCATAAAAGTATTAACTCTTTGACGTTGCCACTTTAAATCCCATCACTTATTTATACGTACTCTTCTTGTTCACCATAACCTTCATCTCATCATCTTGATCTAACAAAAAATCTCTAGATAAAAATCCACAAAACTTAAAAGAATGCGCGACACAACATGTCTGGAGAGACTTGGTCTGGCTTTGAGAACTGCCATAGCTTGTCTCATCGTGAGCTTGGCCACTTTGTACGGTCCCCAACCGCTACGACAATTCGCAACGTTTCCAGCCTTTTCTTACCTGACCACAATCTTAATCTGGCTATCCGATGCTGAACCAACATACGGCGAAGTTCTCAAGTGCTGTGTTGACGTCTCTTACGCCACTTTTCAGACAATAGCCATCGTGCTAGTAAGTGTCTTGGTGGTTGGACCAGCCTCGCTAGGAAATGGCTTGGTGGCTCCAGTTGCTGTGGCTGTAGCTTCATTTATCGTCGCTTTCCCAGTGTCCACGAGTCTTCTGACTAAACGAATTGCCTTTGGGCAGATTGTTGTTGTCTATGTGACTTTTGTGGTGTTCAATGGAGAGATCGCTCATGCTGTCATGCTCCCCGTTCATGTGGCAGCTAGTACAGCGCTTGGAGCCATTGCTTCTCTACTCGCCGTGCTTCTCCCATTTCCAAGGCTGGCTCATAGTGAGGTGAGTCTTGCAATTTATTTATTTTTCCGTTTTTTATGAGGATGAGACGGTCACAGAATACTGACCTCGAGTTTTTAACTGGTTCGCAGATTACCAAGGGGTGCAAACTATATGCTGAAAATGCTCTTGAGAGGTTGAATTTGTTCGTCGAGGTCATGATGGCTCGAGACAACACCACAGCTCAGGTGTTGATCGCAAAGGCCGCTTCAATGTCTGCAGCAGCAAGACACACACTCAAGAGCATCCGAATCCACCATGTAAGCCAACCGACTTAACAAAACTGAATATGATCATACTGGAATTTTTTTTTTCCCCGGGTTGTGGTGTGTGTCTAATCATCTGTTTCTGACAAAATATCCTTTTGGTAACAGGAGCGTCTTGCATGGGAGCGACCAGATACAATATTCTTGAGAAGGAAGCAGAAGCATCATGGGGAGAAATTGCAAGCCACAGAGTTTCTGATGAGAGGGATGGAGATGGCGTTAGGATCTTGCAGTTCTTTTCCTCTAGGCATGAGCCGCGATGAAGTGACACGTCTTTTAGAAGCTCCTAGAACACAAATTGCTCCTGAGTCAGCATCTACTGTCAAGCCTGAGGACAGGCTGAGATGGGATCCTGAGGCTGGTTCTCTTTCTACTGCAGCCCTACCGGTTTGCTTCTTCCAGTACTGTGTGGAACTCTTCAGAGGTGATTTCTTATCTGTGAGACAAGACAGTAAATGTGTAGATGGGGGTAACACCGAGGAAGAAACTCACCCAGAACACGAAGAGTTGTCCAAAACCAAAAGGGTTTTGGATTTTCTGTGTGTCTGGCTGGCTAGAGAAAGGTTTGTTTTTGCGTTTAAGTGCTCGATTTCTCTAGGCCTTGCGGTTTTGTTTGGTATAATGTATAATAAGCAAAACGGGTATTGGTCGGGTTTAACCGTAGCTATTAGCCTTGTATCCGGTAGGCAAGCAACATTAACAGTCGCGAATTCTCGTCTACAAGGGACCGCGATGGGATCAGTCTACGGTCTGTTATGTTGCACTGTTTTCCAGAGACTAGAAGAGTTCAGGTTCTTACCTTTGCTCCCTTGGATAGCCGTCACCGTCTTCATGAGGCACAGCAGAGTCTATGGTCAACCTGGAGGAGTTACAGCTGCCATTGCGGCGCTGTTGATACTCGGAAGGAGAAACTATGGAGCTCCGACTGATTTTGCGATCACTCGAATTGTTGAAGCTTCAATCGGGTTGCTTTGTTTTGTCTTTGGGGAGATTCTGGTCACCCCTACGAGAGCATCAACTCTTGCAAGAACCGAACTTTCACACTGTCTCGATGCACTCTTAGATTGCATCCGATCATTGGTTCTTTGCTCTGAGCAAAAGAACAATCAAATGTCAGATTTAAGAAGCAAGCAGGCGAAACTCAACTCTCACGTTGAAGCATTGGAGAGGTTCACAGCAGAAGCCTTGACAGAGCCTAATATTCCATTCCTCCGTCCTCTCAACGCGGTCAGTTACAACAAGTTTTTGGTTTCTTTCTCGAAGATAGCTGATCTTTGTCTCTATGTTTGTGATGACCTCAAAAACCTATCTGGAGCTCAACCTTCACTTGGGTTTCCTTGGGATCACGTCACTCATGATCTGAAATCCTTCCAAGAAAAGCTCCAATCTTCGGTGAAATGCTTAGAAGAAATCGCATCGACCAAGACTCGAGCAAGACTCCAAAAAGAGTGGCAGAAGAGAAAGATATGCCATGATATTGAAGCAGGAACAACATCAAACGACAACCACTCAAACATGGAGTTGGGTCCAAGCCAAGATGATGCGGAGAGGTTTTCAGTTTCTTTTGTAACGCTACTGAAGGAAGCAACAGACAAGATAAGTGGTAGCACAGCTGAAGAGGTGTTGAAGAATGAAACTACTCTATGTCTGAGCAGTCTAGGGTTTTGCATCAGCAGATTGATGCAAGAAACAACATGTATTATGACAGAGATAACCCATACAACTTGATTTAGTTATTGACTACGTTTAGTAACAAACACATAGCATCATGTAAGAAACATCAGGTGATTTGGGTGTACAAACTTAATGTAAACCAGAGAGATTTATAGCAAAATGAGGTAAATTGTTTCTCTAATGTAACAAAAGCACATTATGAAGAGAGAGATTTGTCCAGCTAAAACCACATTGTCAAGATACATCAACTAAAAGAAAAAAAAAACACAAAAACAAAAAAGTCTATGGAATGCGAACAACATGTAGATTCTGACATTCTATTCGAATTTAGGGTCAGCCACCACGAAATGGTAGGCTATGACCAGAATGAAAATGAAGATTCCCAGAAAATTGGCAAAGAAGCCCAGATCTTGGTCGTCAAACATCTGTAACATGACAATAACAAACCATAAGAGGATATTAGAATAAAGAGAGTAGCTTAGCATGTGAAAGACTAACTCTTTAGCTAAAACCAAACAGATATTCACACATCAACTCCATTTCATCTGTGATAAGAGTAGAACAAAAAGAGGAGGACGATTGGAGAGCCTAAGACAGATCTTGTAGAAATTACCCTCAAAGCTCAACACTTTTAAATCATATTCAAACTCTGAATTCTGTTCGTATTCCATCGAAACTGGTAGCAATAGTTAAGGTTATACATTACCATGAATTCAGAACTTTGATTACATGTTCAAAGATACAAACTTTGTACAAATGAGACATGATCACAATCCGTGTTAGATCAAACAGACCGATCCATAAGGTAATAAAAAAACCGACATTGATCGAATCTGATAGCAGTAAACTAAAAAGGGAATGCTTTTCATCAGATCACCGTTAAAAAACATGGAAATTGGAACTATGCCTTAAGATTCAGTACCCAAAGTTTGAAATTGAAACGTATGATTATGAAGACAGATATTGAAAAACCCACAGAGATTTACCTTTGGAAAACGCAGAGAAGTTCGTGAAAGAGGAATTTGGAGGAGCAGGGAACGCGTGAACTTTCAAGTCTTTTTGAAGCAGATGGAGCGAGAGAGATTGAGCTTGACTCTACACTTAGAAGAGGTGAATGACAAAAACGACGACGTTTGCAGAATAAAACCAAAACCGAAAACGAACCGATATATCGTAATTAATTTCAAAACCCAGGACCAGAATTGTGAAATTCGTTAATGTGAGATGGGTTTGGGCCCAGAACCGGATTATATATGTACAAAACGATATAGAAGGCTTTCGTCTGATTCATTGCGGTTTGGTTTGGTTAAAATCGCTTTGATACAAATGCATAAGAGGAGGAATGAAAGAAAGCACTTCAAATTTCCAGAGACCTTTTACTGTACAAAACAAGCAGTTCTTTACAATTGAATTTAAGAATAGAGTTTATAGCTTTGCACACTTAGGTTTATTCAGGACGTGAACAAATCAAAAGGATCATTCGTCGCGGGTAAATACATTCTCGACCTTAAGAGCTAAAACCAAGAAAGAGAGGAGTGAAACACAGACCATAACAAGCATTACTATGAGCATGGCTTGCAATGATATATATGGGCTTAGGAAGAACACAATCGCAATCGATGCGCTCTGCCATACTTTTAGCTGCGCAAACGCTCCTTCCTGTTTCCATAAGTCAAAGAAGAGATAGAGGTTTCAGCGGATTTTGCCATGTATGTTGCAGTGAATAAGAAGAATGCTTTGGTGACGTTTACCGTGTCATGTTTGAAGAGTAACGCGAGAAGAGCACTGATTTGAGTGTTTAATATGCCGTCACCAATTCCTAATATCGCCGCCATTATAAGTGGGTACGCTGTTCCAAGTACTCCGCTTGTTTGCCTGCAACATAATCATATCACACTATATCTGAGTTCTTTGAAAATCACTTGAAGGCTATGAGATTCACCACATATCCTAGTTGCATTAGCAGAAGAAGCCGTTTTCTAGCAAAATTTCACATGCATGACACCAAGAAAGCAGAATAATCAAGTTACGGAGTAATTTCACAAAGTTGCTTGATCAATGCCCAATATACCAGTTACAAGATTCTACAGGGAAACTTCACGAAAGCACAAACAAAAGGAGTTGCGGAGTCACCTAGGGAGTAAAAGTCACAAACCTGTACCCAAGAAGAATCCAGAGAAATACAGAAGCTTGAGCAACAGCTCCACCAGAAACTATCAAGGTGATTGATGACAAACCAGAAGTAAACCGTCCAGCGGTTATTGAACACTAAATTGATTTCCAACAAGAATAATAAGGATTAAACCTCATCAAACCCACGCCAATAAGAAGAAATTTATAGTTACATAAGGATGATTTTTTCTGGCTCTTTCGACAAACTTACAACTGCGTCAAGAGCTCCGTAGACAGCCATTGCCCCGCCCACACCTGAGACACCAATTGCAGGTGTAACAATTTCCTTTGTAAACTCAGCCCTATAAACAGGATGACGCAACTTGTAAGAAAATGAAGATATATCTCATATGAAAAACTAAACGAATATTTGTTTGATTTCACTGACAGAAAATGATAAGCTACGTAAAAGAGAGCCCAATATTTTCTTTTCTATGTACAGGATAGAGTAAATCCTAATCACTGAGTGATGCCTGAAATCTTAAGTGACCGTCGCACTGGGACAGTACTTAATTTATGCATTCTTGCGAGACATGAAAAACAAGGAATGCATATACAATTTGTTGAAAGACTTACCAAACAAATGCTTGTTGCAATCCTGAGTATGCAAGGAGTGGGACAATCAGTAGCATCCGTATGTCGAGTAAAGGCGTAATTATCATCCTTGGAAGAGAAACCAAGGAATCAACTAAGCCCACAGAAGAACCCACAGGTTCTTTTCCATCTTCTCCGTCAATTTTTCGAATGAAGAACATTAATATTGTTCCTAATGTCATAATGAGGAGAAACACCAACAACAGTAAGGTTGTGCCACTGGTGCTTCCTTCCTACAGTCATGTCAACAAGAAGAAAACAATGGTGGAGCTACTCAACTAGAAGGGGAATTATATAATCATCACTGAGAATGTGGTAGCATGGTCTGATGTTCAATACTTGAGAACCTTAGGAATAATTACTTTGAGAATTGATGAGAACCTGGAGTCAACTTATATATTAACGAGATGAAAGAAATTAAGCTATAGCAACAGAAAAAAAAAGGAAGCCGTAATGAATATGCTATAACATTGCTGTCAACAATAAAAAAATAGTTAGTACCTTTCCATCTTTCAGCAATCCAAGTGTGATGAGGTTCCCAAAAAGCTACAGAAAATATTGGTGCGAAATGTGCAAGAAGAAGAAATTAGAGTAAGTGCACAAAAGATTCCGAGGTAAGCAAAAAGGAAGAGCATTAAAAAGTATAATGAAACAAGCATGCACCTGGTGGCAGGCAAAGATAGCCCAAAACTCCCCATTGAAGACACCAATTATTGATCCTTCATGCACATCATGATCTTTAGCGTGTCTTCTCGCGATTGATGTAAGGTAGGTTCCCTAAAGCAGTGAATACGATTTGAGCTACGGTCTGGAGATCAAATACATAATCCGCATGATTAATATTAAGAAAACGGGATCATGTAGTTGCACCTGGCCAACCCATATTATCGAAGCTGCAAATCCAAGGTATAAAGAGGCTGGCACCATAGTGATCCTAGAACCAATAACCATATGTGAAGGAAAAAAGTGTTCAAGTGAAGCAACATTAAGTCATGAAGACAAGGGAACATATGAGAATACCATGATGGCTTCAGATTGGCGGCGACAAAGAGCCAATACCCTGTAGTTCCCAAAAGCAGAGCATTCTTTGATCCCATTAACCGGACAACCAAAGAAGCAACCATGGAGCAAAACATGAAGGAAACATACAATATCCCTAGAGAGATTGTTCCCAAATCCTGAAAGAATCAAACCAGTCAAATATCACCACATATACACACACACACACCAAAAAAAACACTTTGTAATCCACGGAACTAAGACAGTTCCGTGTCTAATCTTAATTTGCGAAAGCAATGTTCACGGGTCCTGATTACAGATTATAATGAAAGTATAACATGTATCAGAAATTCAAAACTTGTAGCTTTCCTATGTTTATTGCTGATTCCCTAGTAAGTGACAATAGAGGAAAATGATCGACTTAAATTGACGAAAATGGAAAAAGTAAAAGCAAAAATAAAGGATGAGACACCTTATTAAGAGTGGTTTCAAGGTTCTGAGCGGCACCGAAGGAGAGGAAGATTAACAAAAAGGAGATGCTCAGAATATGAACATCCCTCGTGTAGCTCTTTCCCTCTCTTACCTTCCGATCCTCATAAGACACCAACGGCGCCTCCTCCTCGTCTCTACCATCCATGGCGGAGAATTGGTCCGACCACCTCGTCGACTACGGTCCCCGGAATGATGAGCGGAGCACCACTGCGAAAGTCAAACCATGTGGGAAGAGAGACAGAGAGAGAGACAAAGCCTCGGTTGTGTTGTGTGAGAATAAAAATGATAATTCGGTTCAATTCGATTGTTGTTCGGTTTAAAATGTCCCGGTATTGTTTAAAATTTCAACTTCGGTATTGAAATTGAGAATAGAGTTAGTTGGGCTGGGCCCATTAAAAGAACTACATTTTCTGTTTTGCTTCCTGGGAAAACGAATGATCCCACATAATATAGTAACGTATAACCCACCTTATGTTCATCTTTAACACTAATCCCATACATGCATTTTACTTTTCCTGTCTGGCTAAGCATCATTCTCATCTTCTTGATACTCCCATCTTTTGATTGGTTGTTATCGTTTTACAAATCGCTCGTTAACTGATATTTGTGTTTTATCTACCACTTCGTTTAATAAGCTTTTCCTTGTTACCTTGCTCCGTAAACAAAACATCCTATGGGTACGTCCACTTTCACTCAAGCAAATCCTTCAGTTGTATACATACAGTCACACCATTGGAATCACTTATATGTATATTTTAATTTTCAAAGTTTTACTGATCAGTGATCAACCAGAACCATTTACGTCTCTAACATCATTACGTCAAAACGAAGAGATGAGATTAGTGTATTATGTTTGACATTAACAGATGATGATAATAGCCAGACGGAAAATTAGCAAAGCAGATCCGAAAATTACTGAATTACACAAAATCACTCTCGCAGAATAAAAGAGAAAACCATAAGCAATCTTAAGAGCTGGTGAATTTCGTGACGGCCTTTGTACCCTCAGAGACGGCGTGTTTGGCTAGTTCACCGGGCAAGACGAGCCGTACAGCGGTTTGGATTTCACGGGACGTGATCGTGGGTTTCTTGTTGTACCTAGCGAGCTTTGAAGATTCCTGAGCGAGTTTCTCGAAGATGTCGTTGATGAAACTGTTCATGATTCCCATGGCTTTCCCAGAGATCCCTATGTCAGGATGAACCTGTTTCAACACCTTGAATATGTAGATCTTATACGTCTCCGTGCCTTTCTTCGTCTTCTTCTTCTTCCTCTCGCTCCCGCCTTCTTTCGCGATTTTCTTCTCAGCCTTTGGCAGCTTCTCCGCCGGTGATTTCTCCGCCGGTTTCTTTTCTGCCTTCGGTGCCATTGGTTTCGATAGGTTTCGAGAGATTTTCTACAATATGCGATCAGTTGTGATTTGACGATGATGATTTGCTCGGCTAGTATATATACGAGTTCTGATACGAACATGATTGGTTTCTGCTCAATGACATGGATCGTCAACGTGGCGTCATCATATACGTTGATTAAAATTAATATACGGCTGATATCTCGTTATGAACTGAGAGGAACCGACTTTATCGTGCGCTATATAATGGGCCTTAAGCCTTTTACAAATCAACACAAATAAGTTTCGTTTTCTACTTGATCTACACAATTTTGGTTGCCTTGTGTGCGTCTTAAGGCCCATTAAGTATTAATTTTAGTCGTGAGGCTATGAATTTGTAAATGGGCTTTATACGACCCAATAAGGAGACTCGAGGGTTTTGTTTTAGCTCTCTTTCATTAAAAGGAGGCTTGATATATAAATGACACTCCTTCATCTTTAGGGTTTCTGATTCTCCGAGTCTAAAAAAAAGAGTAGCAGCGGCGCAGCAGTTGAAGACGAGTGAAGCTCACGATGGGTATGGCGATGAATCCTTCTTTGTTTAATCGTTTACGTTTCCGAATCTCCAAAATAGGATTTGTCTGATTAAAACTAATGCGTTTGATCCGTTTACAGCGAGGATTAAGGTTCACGAACTGAGGGACAAGTCGAAGAGCGATCTGCAGAACCAGCTTAAGGATCTCAAGGCTGAGCTCGCTCTCCTCCGTGTCGCCAAAGTCACCGGAGGTGCTCCCAACAAGCTCTCTAAAATGTACGTACACTAAACACTTTAGATTTCGATTATCTTTAGCTTTAAATCATGTTTCGGTTTGGAGTCTAGGATTGTGAAATGAAGTCTGTATATGCTTTGCTCTGCCTTAGTGATTCCAGAATCTGAAAAGTGTTTTTGGTTTTTACATTTCGTGCTTGGGGTGTGTTTCTGTTTCAATGGGAAATCTGTTTAATCTGAAACTGCGTATGTGTGTTTTGTAATCAACAGCAAGGTTGTCCGCAAATCCATAGCTCAGGTCTTGACTGTGACTTCCCAGAAGCAGAAGTCTGCTCTCAGAGAAGCATACAAGAACAAGAAGTTCATTCCTCTTGATCTCCGTCCCAAGAAGACCCGTGCTATCCGCAGGCGCCTCACCAAACATCAGGTCTGTCCATTTTTGTCAACTAAAAAACATTGCAGTCGTTTCCCCTTTTAGCTTCTGATTTTGGTTTCCTTGCTTTGCAGCTCTCGTTGAAGACAGAGCGTGAGAAGAAGAAGGAAATGTACTTCCCCATCAGGAAGTACGCTATCAAAGTTTAAATCTAGCTACTAGAAACTGTTTCAGCTTTGTTTTTTGATGGAAACTTGTTTTTGTTCTTCACTTGTCCTATCGTGTCCAACATTTTCAGCATCATGGATTTTGGTTACTATTGATATTTCGCATTTTATCTTTGCAAGTTTTTCTTCTGCTCACCATTCTCTTAAATGCTTTGCTATTCCGTCTATGTTAACCAGCCCAATAGTTATTGCCACAAGGTAGCTCCATAAGCAATGGCACCCAAATGAGTTTAACCATAGTATAATGGATTTATATAGCTATCTTCACTGTCGAATTTTTTATGTGGTGATCAGCTTTAAAAATCAAAGCCCCACGCCACCGGAAATCCACGAATCTCCTTCGCGCCGCCGTCGATAAAACACATACCAATCACCACAAGCTTCTCAAATCGAATGGTTCTTTACCGCAACTGCCTAAGAAAAACACCTTAGAAACGAAACTAAAAGAATTGTGAGAGAGTAAAAAGGAAAAAGCTGTCTCATATCATAAAGGGAACAATTGATAAGTATGGAACTACATTTTTCTTCCCATCTAGATAAATAAAGACGAGGCGGAACTCGGAACCATGATACACATTTACACATCGTTTACGAACAACATTCTTCTTTGTATTTGCGTAACAGAGGCAAACAAAAATAATAATCGACCACAGTGGGAGTCGAACCCACGACCTTTTGATCCGAAGTCAAACGCGCTAATCCACTGCGCTATGCGGTCATTCTTGTTTCTAATATGCTAAACCAATAACTATTTATGAGTGTAACTCTCCGCACAGTAACCAAAAGGTCCAATCCAAAACCATAGAAAAGTAGACGGAAATGCCAGTAATACTTGTTTATTACAGAAAATGTGAACAGTGCCAGTGCCAGTGGAATGACAAGTTTAAGATTGGAACAATAAGATTTGGCTATTACCCAAAACCAATGTTAATACTGATGAAATCTCAAAAAAAAATGCCCTGGTTAGCTTGAACGCTGTGTTTACTTAATTTTTATGAATCAAATAAGGGTTCCAACGAAAAAAAACGAATTAGACTCACACCGGATGACTTTTTAAATTTGTAGGTAAAACTCTAAAGAATTTTAGTGATGACACTTGTTTTATTGACAGTTTTACACCTAATTCTTCCAATAGTTTTAATAATGTCTCCCACAAAATTTATCTCTATATCCACCCCTGGTATCTGGTATATGGTGTATTATGCTCACACCGACAACTCCGCGTGGATATTTTGTTTAATGGTATGTTACATCGATATGAACAAAACATTATGAGATCTAATGAATGTTCTAGGTAGAATTAGTCGGTACAAAGATTAATCAATGTCTACACAGTGTTAAATCGTAGTATAGTTTTTTATTCTAATATATAAAATCTATATTTACGTATTAATTTTGTTGTTAGGGTTATTTTTTCCAACTTCTATATATTAAAGAAAGACCATCAAAACACAAAAACAGAGATAGAGTGCACAATACCAAATAAAAAAAATGAATAAAAGACTAAAAGCCAGAAAAGAAAAAAAAAACAGAGCTGGAAAAAGGAGAAAAACAGAGTTATGAAGTTTAATTAGTATGTCTTAATTATTTATAGGAAAACAATAAACGAGAAAAAAAATTCATAAGTTTCTGTATAGTCTGGATATAAAAGTCATGTTATTGAAAGCCTAATTGATCTAACTTTTAATGGTAATGTCAATTTTAATAACTTTTTAATTATTGCTTTGTCCACTTTTTCAAACGGGCGTACTTTGTCGTGAGTCGCGGCTTGTGACTCCTGTGTTTAGGTGTACGGACCAATCATCGAAGAACAACAGTGTAAAATCTGGAAGATTATGTAAAAAGTTTGACAGCAACAACAATATTAACCTGGAATAACTGAGCCAACAAATATGAGGTCAATATTAAGACATGCATGTGAATGTGCACCAGGGATAAAGGTGTTAGTTTAGGCAATATATAAACCGCGTTCATACTCTTTTCGATTGGGTAGATATTGATCAAAGAAATTTCTTAATGCTTATCTGACAAGTAAGCTCAGACGAATTTTCGAGAGTTTACAACTAAACCATGCCTGAATCACGTGTTGAGTATGTACATAAATATTATTCATATACACAAAACTGACTCGTTTTTCCTAATAGTCATTGACAGAAAACAATCTGAAAACAGATACATATTGAGTTGACGCATTTTTGTACTACGGAACGCTTATAATTGGCAATAGATGGTTTTTAGATTACTAAATTAATTACAGTAAAAATACCATGATGGCTAGCTAGGCCGTAGATTTGGATTTATCTATAGTTAAAGTTCAATCCACGAAACACTGTTATCTAAAATAAATAATTTAACAAACTTAACCGGGACGAGTGAATAGCTAGGTGAGATATTCATACTTTTAGAGCACTTTCATAAGAACCATCATATGCCTTTTTTTTATAAAAAAGAGAGAGAGCGAACTAGAGAGATTAAAGTTCTCGACAGAATAGAGATTTAACCACAAAGAGTTTCAATAAGAATTCTTTCGAAAAACCCTCTCATATAATTATGATAAAATATTTACATTTAATTTGCTAAATTCTTCATAATCTCTCACCAACGGACGACGTGCTCATGTCTCTATCATGTCTCTCTCTCTGGCCATGGATACATGCAAATATATAATTCATCAGCTAATCATTGGTAAAAATAAACGTACCAGACTATTTTGTGAAATATAAAACAGTACTGCATTAGGGTTGTCGTTTGGATTTCAAATTTGACGACTTATAATAATAATATATATGTCTTGAGGAAACAAAAAATATATGTCAGCAAATATGCATCGAGCTATTTGATCTTATCACGCCTTCGACCGTCAGAATATTTAAAGTTGAATTTGACTGTTTATGGAAGGAAAATGTAATCATAAGTTTAAAATCATTTTCAAAAAATTGAATGAATCTGCATATAGGCTATCTCACTCAATGCATAAGCTATCTCTAACACATTGCTGACGTACCAAAAAGCTATATATAACATAGTTAACACGTTGTTAAAATAGATATAACTAATTGACTGTTGACGAGAAGAAAATAACCACAAGTTTTAAATCATTTTTAAAATCGAATGAAACTGCAGTAATTCTTCAATGCATAAGCTGTCTATAACAATTTGTTGTTGACATACAAAGAACCAGTGTATATATAACGTATATCGACAATTTTTGACATGAGGGACGCGGTCCATTGACGTTTTGTGTTTAATCATTTTACTTTCCAATTTAAGAATATATACTTGTGTGAATCAGATCGTGTTTGGACCGTCCACAACCAGAAGTAACGTAAATTCAAGGTTGTAATTGACGGTTAGCTCATGGGTCCGGATCAGGGTCAAGCATACACTATATATATAGTATAGTTCAATAACTATTACATTATTCCTATATATTTTCATAACATAGATTTTATTTTATAACAAAAATATTTATAGCTTCTGACCAATTTAATTTCCGTGCTATAACTTATAACGCATGCAGAAACTGAAAACGATATTTTTGGAGTACTACAATTTTTTCAATGGATAAGTTTTTTCTTTTCTTTTTATTTGTTTGTTGGGTTTGAAAGAGACTATATAATGTTTTTGAAAAGATTATATGCATAAGTTATATACATACACAGATTGTATAGGCAGCATTAATTAGTACCCAAAAAAAAATTTATATAGGCAACATGTATACACTATATTGTACTATATGTTTGAAACTTTCAGATTTCCCTTAAATACAGTAATTGTATAGCTTTCTGGCGTTGTTCTCCTAATTAGTTGTGCCGTCGTGTTAATATTAATTTATCACACAGGCACCAAAGAAACGTTTTTTTTCTTTTAATTTGGACAACACCAAGAAACGTTTAGGGTTTTAAGATTCTTTTCAATTTGCCTTTTAAAAATCATTTGGTTAAATTATAATGATCAAAGCTAATTGATGATGCACCTAAATGATCCTTAATAGTTAATATATTCAAATGGAGATATAGAGCTACAACATTTCTTTGACAACAAGAAAGAAAAAGCTACAAAAAAATAATATTTCTGGTCAACTCGTATAATAATACACTATCATGATTTCAAGGAATTCACGTCATGTTTTGTGGGGAAGATACATAAAATCATGCAAAGCTGAATACACGTGTAGGCCCAGAGGAAACCATATTGGCAAAAGTTAAAAGGTCAACAACAACTTTCTTCGTCCCTCCTTCCTCTCCACAAAATTTAACGACGTCGTTCGAACGCTGTTGTGTTCTATAAATAACGCCTTCAACTACTTAATCATCTCCCTCATAACTATTCACAACTTGCATTGTTTCAAATTTCAGAAAATTCCCTCAACGACGAGAATTGAAGTCTCTCAAAAATTTCTCCAACGACTTATGACGAGAAAAGCGATGAGAAAATTATGCTGCGTCGCCAAAACGCCGTCGAATCTTCAACCTCCTCTGACCTTAACGCCTCGCCAGAGTTTGGAGTCGGCGGCTGTCTACGGAATCATTGAATCTGCGGCGGACATAATCGAGAGATGGAACACAGAGACTTCCACTTTCGCGAAAGTCACTTCTATGTTCTACGAGAACAAACAAGAAGCCATGGTGTTCATCGATCGAGTGAACGATCTTCAGAAAACGATGGATCTGCTGGTGACTGAGAATCCGAACTCGGATAGGCTCATGAGAGCTCAAAGACTCATGGAGATCGCGATGAAGAGGCTTCAGAAGGAGTTTTACCAGATCCTCTCGATGAATCGTGCTTATCTTGATCCAGAATCCGTCTCTACTCGATCTTCACTTACCTCAGCGAGATCCAGCTACTCCGACTTTCCGGACGACGAGGATTCAAACACTGCCGGTGATTCTATCGTCGAAGTTGAAGAGGTTTCTAGCAACGTCATGACGGATTTGAGATCCATCGCTGAGTGCATGATCGCTTCTGGTTACGCGAAAGAGTGTTTGAGCATATACAAAACCATCAGAAAGTCCATCATCGACGAAGGCATTTACCGTCTTGAAGTGGAGAAAACAAGCACGGCCAAGGCGAGGAAAATGTCATGGGAGGAGAACGAGTTGAAGATCAGAAGCTGGTTAGAGGCAGTCAAAGTTTCCATGGAGACTCTCTTCAAAGGGGAGAAGATTCTTTGTGATCACGTCTTCGAATCCGCTGACGCTATTAGAGAGTCTTGCTTCAGTGAAATCTCGCGAGAAGGAGCTCTTCTTCTCTTTGGATTCCCCGAGATCATTGCTTCCAAAATCAGCAAGAAGAATTCTCCACCGGAGAAAATCTTCCGGCTGCTTGACATGTACAGCTCGATCGCCGGAAACTGGAGAGCCATCGAATCTATCTTCTCCTTTGAAGCAAGCTCCGTAGTACGAGCTCAAGCACTGAAGTCTCTCGTCTCTCTTAGCGAATCGATTCGAACACAGCTTGTGGATTTCGAATCATGTATCCAGAAAGACTCGTCGAAGGTGGTTGTTCCCGGAGGAGGAGTACATCCTCTGACGATCTCCGCCATGAACCATATCTCTCTCCTCTCCGACTACAGTAACGTACTCGTGGATATCCTCGCTGGATCTCCACCACCGGACAGAACCCTGCTTCCGGAGTCTTACTTCAACGTCACGGATTCCGATGATTCACCGTCGTCGGAGCTAACCATCCGATTCGCGTGGCTTATCCTAGTCCTCCTCTGCAAGATCGATCGTAAAGCAAATTACTACAAGGATTGCTCGGTGCAGTATCTCTTCCTCACCAACAATCTTCAGCATGTGGTCTCACGCGCGCGTTCGTCAAACCTAAAGCAACTTCTTGGCGACGACTGGGTCACGCGGCATTTGGCTAAGATTAAGCAATTCGCCGACAGCTATAAGCGACTTGCGTGGGGACCAGTGTTAGCGACCCTACCTGAGAATCGTACGATGGAGATGTCACCGGAGGAAGTGAAGGAGCGGTTTGAAAAATTCACTGAGAGCTTCCAGAGGGCGTACAGTAAGCAAAGCGCATGCGTCGTACCGGATGCAGAGCTACGAGACGAGATAAAACTATCCATTGCGAGAAAGATGTTGCCAATTTATCGTGAGTTTTACAACACTAGACGTTCTGTGATCTTGGCGGGAGCCGGTGGCGTGAGACACTTGAGCTCGGTTGTCCGATTTACCCCTGAAGATATTGAAAACCATTTGTCTGACTTGTTCTTGGGAGAAGGTATTTTGGGGAGTTCAGCTGTCTCTTCTCCTTCGTCATGTCGGTCACGGCAATCAACATCCTAAAGTAATCAAAAAGAGATAATATTTTTGTCTTAAATGTAAAAGGCAAACACTGAATAATAGTTAATCTTTCATGGCTGTGGCAGTTATTTCTTTTCAACGTACTATTTTTCTATTACCTCAAGAGGAAGGAATGATGTGGACAACGACATAAGGTAAACCTTGTCTGTATTAAGGATTGAGATATTGTATAATGAAATGATGTACATACATACTTTTTTAGTTATAAAGCAATAAATGTTTTCATCACTCGTATTGATGTTTTCTTACGAAAAATTATTCTATTCTTTTTTTTTAATAAGGAGAAAATATGAATTGTTACGAACTCTTGCGTTAGAATTATCTTTATGAAAAATGATTTTCTGTTAAAGAAACGAGAAAGTAAACTGGAGTAAAAAAGTTATGTTAGCTTTACAGGAAAAAAAGTTATACGAGGTAGAATAAAATTAGGTTGTTAAATTCATCCAGAATTAATGTCATTTTTTTCAAAAAGGAAAATATGAATTTGTGTCCATGACGATGACACGTGAAGGGCAAGGATGAGTCAAAGGGCAACGTCACATTCTTCCTCATATTTCTCTGTCGTAATTTGTAACCACAACGAAAAACGACCAAAATAATTAATTATCGTTGTGCAACAGATAAAAGAAAAAGTCTAGAGTTTATCCGTTCTAACGACGCCTCCCTGAATCTGGATTCAGTGGTAGGTTCTTCAAAAAGGAACCTCCTTCACCACTTGGTTCTTGAATCCACGCAGAAGGCGAGGCGTTTCGTTATTTAATGTAAAAACCAATTTTGTTGTCTCCTTCAAAATTCCTGCACCGACAACATTTGATAAAAAAGAACAAGTAAAGAAGAGAGAAGAAGAATAAGATTACGATGAGAAGCAAGAGCGGCTTCAGTTTCTTCTCGAAGATGACTTCATCGAGGAAGAGACCTTCTCTCTCAATACCTAGAAAGAGTTCCGAATCGTCAGAGATCGACCGTACGATTGATTACGCCGCCGAGATTATCGAAAAATGGAACACAGAGTATGTTTCTTCAGGTAAATTTTATTCTCTGTTTTGCGAGAGTAAGCGAGAGGCCAAAAAGTTCGTGAAACGCGTGAAGGATTTGCAAAACGCAATGGACTCGTTGATTAGAGAAGATCCTAATTCAGAGAATCTCCTTAGAGCACAGAAACTGATGCAGATAGCTATGAAACGGCTTCAGAGTGAGTTTCTCCAGATTCTTTCAATGAATCGTGCGCATTTGGATCCTGAGTCCGTCTCATCTAGATCGCCTACCTCAGTTGTATCAAACGACGAAAACGTTTGGCACGAGTCTCGTCCTGTTGGAGAATCCATCTTCGAAGTTGAGGAAGTGTCCAAGAACTCTATAAAGGAGCTCAAATCCATCGCCGAGTGCATGATCGCCGCCGGTTACGCGAAAGAGTGTGCGAGTACTTATCAGTCCATCAGAAAATCGATTGTTGACGAAGGCATTTACCGTCTCGGAGTGGAGAAAGTAAGCTCGTCCAAGGCGAAAAAGATGCCATGCGAGGTTGTTGAGTTGAAGATGAAGAGCTGGGTCGACGCGGTTAAAGTCTCGATGACTACTCTCTTCAACGGCGAAAAGAATCTATGCAATGAAGTCTTCGAGTCCTCTGTTTCTTTCAGAGAGTCTTGTTTCCGAGACATCTCCAAAGAAGCAGCTCTTCTTCTGTTTGGATTCCCGGAAACCGTTGCCGTGAGAGACAAGAAAAATCCGCGCCCGGAGAAGATTTTCCCCTTGTTGGATATGTATTGTACCCTCACCGAGAGCTTACCAGCGATCGAGTCGATCTTCTCGTTCCAGTCAGTCTTCGCTGTTCGGTCCCAAGCTCTCAGCTCGCTTAACCGACTCAGCGAGTCGATTCTCTTGCATCTGCTGGATTTCGAATCTGAAATCCGGAAAGACGCGTCCAAGACGGTGGTTCCTGGAGGAGGAGTGCACCCGATGACTATCTCCGCCATGGATCACCTCTCTCGCCTCGCCGAGTACAGTAGCGCTCTCATAAGTATCGTCGACGGATCACCCTCTTCCGCTAAATCGTTGCTTCCGAAATCGTATTTCAATGTCTCGGAATCCGACGGATCTCCGGCTTCAGAGGTGAGAGTGAGATTCGCGTGGTTGATTCTCGTCCTCCTCTGCAAGATCGACGGCAAAGCTGAGATGTACAAGGAATTCTCCATGCAGTATCTCTACTTAGCCAACAACCTCCAGCACGTGGCGTCACGCGCACGCTCCACCAACTTGAAGCAGCTACTCGGCGACGACTGGATCGCGAGGCATTTCGAGAAAGTTAGGCAGTTCGCAAGAAGCTATGAGCGGCTTGCGTGGGGTCCACTTTTATCGCTTTGTCCCGCGATTAGTACTTCCGAGGCGGTGGCGTTGTCACCAGAGGAGGCGAAGATGCGATTCGAACTGTTCAACGAGAGCTTCGAGAGCACGTGCGAGTCACAGAGCGCTTGTGTCGTACATGATCCGAAACTGCTGGACGAGATGAGAATGTCGATCAGCAAAACGTTGTTGCCGGTTTATCGTGATTTTTACAACGCGCATAGAAATGCCGCCATGTTGGCGGGAACGGAAAGCGGGTGGAATGTCCGGTATACCCCTGAAGATATCGGAAAGCACTTGTCGGAGTTGTTTAGCGGGAAGAGTGTTTCGCTGAAACCATATGTGTGTTCCACATCTTTCTGCCTTCTTACAGCTCCTCACGCTTCTAAACGAAAGCCACGATCTTTGTCATGCAGAAGATTTTGAAGGGGAAATAAATGTTTTATATCCTATTATTTCCCGCCATTTTTTTAACCCTATAATATACAAATACACCTATCATTTTTTGGTGTTTTTTTTTTTTTTTTTAACTTCTTAATGGATGTGATGTGATTAAAGGTGTAACGAGTTACGAGTTACGAGTAACGCAGCATGGTGTAATATAGTATTACGACTACCATTTAATAAAAGTCAACTGCGATCATTTATTCACAATCATATACTATAGATTAGATGTAGGTGGATACCAGAGATTTAGAGTCTTTGGTCCAAATTGGCTGATGAGACCCTGTGGTATCTAGGAGACTAGGAGAATTAAAGTCGTCACATAGCACGATTTGTAGAGACCAGACAAATTTTCATGGAACCAATCAACGGAAGGGATTTGACAAAGCCGAAGAGCCACAAATTCTGTAGACCTCAATGACAAATAATAAATACTGAAAACCTTGAAATTTGCTCAACAGAACATTAGATTTGAGTTTTCAGTAAAAAAAAACATTTGATTTACGAGTTACACAAGCCAAAAATCTTATGGTGAAGTGCCATTTCCAATACTTGAATAAGTCCTACGTATACGCGCATTCAACAAATCATGACGTGAACCTGAAAGGAAAGAAGAGCATATCAACCTAAATCTATCATAATACAACAAATACCACCTACGAGCCGAAAAATAATTGGGAGGGGAAGGACTGATTCGATAGATCATTTATCCTATGCAAAAAAAAAAACATAGCAAACATACTATTCTTTGTTATTTACACGTTGTGTATTCCTATAATTAATCATCGAATAAAGAATATATAAAATTTTCTTGTCTTGTGATCAACGTCTTCTGATTATATTTTTTTATAAGTTACCAAAAGAGAATTAAGCCCAATATTAATTAAGCCCAATATTAGTTTTTATTTAAATTGTTTAACTTCTATTAGGTATCAGGTCTTGCATCCATAATTTGGTGCTGTCTGTGGAATGTCATAAGTTTTCTAAACCCAAAACTCCAAATTAAAAATGACGGAAGAAGATACAAGCATCACCCAAGAACTTTCGACCACCGACTAGTAATCCAAATAATTGTATAAGCAATAATTATGCTGTGATTGGACGTTGGTCGGGTGGAAGCGGAAGGCTCTGCCAGCCGGTCGAGTGTTTGATATATTTCTTGAGTTTCTCTGTTGAAGATTCGACAGTCCAGTCAGAATAGTGTTGAGTCGGAGAGAACACGTGGTGCTCTCTTTCGTGGCTCAGACACGACTTGGCACCGTTCAAGAACCAATCCCCTTCTGATCTTATGAAACCAGCTTCGGGTGTCTCTTTATCCGCAGCCTATTCACCAAACAAAGAAATATATATATAACGTTAATGGTAATATCATACATTTTTTTTTTGTCAACGAATATTATACATTTATACCCAAAAAATTAATTAGAAGAATTTAATAAGTCTAATTTTCTACTATTATATCTACTTTTTAATTGTTTAAGTAAAATGGTGTGTTGTTGACTATAACAAACAAATATATTGAGTATAATTGATTCTTTACTATTAGTAATGGAAATATATACATCTGAGTGTAAATCCTAAACTAATTAGAACACTATTATTGTACAGTTCGAAACACATTTTAATCAAATTTTTAATAATAAAAAAATAGAAAATAATGACAGATATAAATAATAATTTTTAAAAAGAAGCACTTAATAACCTCATTTCTAGTAATGATGATATATATTTTGTCATTATTTTTTTTAATTTAATTATCATATTAAAATAATAATATAAAAATAATAAAATTTCAGTTTGAGTTTTTAACGGATAATGATGGTCTTAATCTTTAAAACCGAAAATTAATGTGTACATTTTTGAATAGCTAAGAAGTCAACGCGTTCAGCAGAGATTAATCGTTGGCCTCGACCAACGACCAAGAAAAACATAACAATACTGTAATGCCATCACTTGGTTATTTCTGTAATCAAAGAGTAGTTTTCATAGAAATGGCGTGGTACAATCATGAGTAATCTACAAGTCCATGCACAGAATAAATAGTTTAGCTAGCTTTATTTCATGTGTGACGCATAGAATTGAGTTTTAAGAAGCAAGTATCCGGGAAAAAAAAAAATATATATATACACAATATTTAATTTTTTAAAATAAAGTTTTTGAAAGTATTAAAGGTTAAGAACCTAAAGAAGACAGTAGATTTACCTTCTCCGTGATATACTTAAAGACGGTCTTCTTCTCACCAGCTTCATATATGTTGCACTGAGAATATACCTGTCAAAATAACATAAAAATATAATGAAACGTATAAAATCGATGATCGCCAAATCGAAGGTCGAAATATATGTGTATATATGACTTTCCCCCGGTCGGACCTGAGATTCGACGCCGGCTCCGACGGCATAGATGGACCAGTGACGAGTGTAGTTGTTAAAGAGATGGATTTTTGCGAAGCGAACACGAGGGTGCCGCTGACGTGTACCGTCGAAGAAGCAGTGATGAATCGTAACTCGTATGCACCGGTCCGTCACGTGACTTGGGTCCGCGCCAATCAACATCGTCTTGTTGTGGTTCATAAAATGGCACCTAAACAATTTTATTCAATTTATTAACACAACGGATAAAGTTAATTAATAACCATATAAATTTAGTTTTCATACTTATATTGCTTTCTAAATTCCTGGGACAAGATAGGATTGTTTTATAACTTTCATAATCGATCCCACAATTGAAAAATAAAAATTGGTAGAAGAAAAAACAACAAATATTTAGAAAGTAAGTGATATTAGATCTGATAAGCTTTAGAAGAAGTTAGAACTATAAAATAAGTTAAGAGATGAACCTTGAGACAGTAACGTCAGTGCTTTCTCGTGTGATATCAATCAAACCATCATGGTAATTCTTGAGAGTACACCGATCAATCCAAATGTTGCTTGATTTTGGCTTGATCTGAATAGCGTCTGCGTCTGGTCCTACACCGCCTTCGAATTCAAGGTTACAGATTATAACGTTTTCACATTGTTTTAGCCTTAATCCTTTCCCCGTTATCTTCACCCTTTGCCCTCTTCCGTCCACCGTTTTATGCGATGATATGTTCACAAACGAAGATAGATTGATCGTTCCCGACACATCGAACACAATCCATAACGGTTCTGGCCTCTTACAAGCCTCTCGTAACGATCCTGGACCCTCGTCTGCAAAAACACATACGATTCGTTTTCATATGAATTCTTAAGCTAGAAGCATCCTAATTCTGTTAAACAACACCTATATTACCAAATCAATATCGACTGCTTCTGCGAAAATGAGCAAGACTTTTGAATTTTATGTCACAAGCTTTGATCCAATGGTAACTCCATTTCAATATAAAACATATGAATTACATGACCAGTCAACTAATTTGAAAGAAAAAAAATGTTTGGTATATATTCAAGTAAAATACTTCTTTTTTAAGATCCTCATTAACGATCCAATATAAATATGGGATCGAATCAATTAAGAAAAAAAAAATACGACCATAACTTTTTTATTTTTACGGATTTTTAATAAAAGTTATTTTAAACTATTTGTTCCGAGGGAAAACATTGACTGATCATCCAATAAAATAGAAAATAACGTAAACGTTAACACAGAAGTAAAGAAATGATGTCAAAAAAAGAAGTAAAGATCCCATAAATCCAGGCCATGTCTGAATAATTGAAAGAGGGAATCTTGAATTTACCAGCTAAAGAAATGACGTGGCAAATCGGACCATTAAGACCACCAACGGCGGCGTGGCCAAAACCCTGGGCCTTTCCGGCGATGGAGCGGAGGCTGGAGTCTACGTGGCAATAAGGTTCCACCGTCATTTGGGGAGCGGATGGATACGATGAAGACGGCGGAGCTGGAGACGGTGGGAAAGGGGCGTTGGGGGTTTCGCCGGCGTGATGGGATCTGTGAAGGCCATGTAAGTTTCCCATAACTATTTATACTAATAAATATCGAATTTAATTTTCGGACAGTTTCAGTTTTTGTATTTTTGGGGGGGTTTTGGGATATAATTACTCTTTGTTGCAACTGCAACTCACCATTGATGATAGCTTTGTTTGGAACATGTGGGGGGGGAATCAATCACTTTTGTCTTCTTCTTTTTCTCCCTTTTTGTTGTTGTTGCCGACAGTAGCTTTTTTTTTAGATATTATTTTAAATATTTTGGAATTTTATTAGATATTATAGCTTGATGCATGTAGTTCATCTTTAGAGTTATTTAAAGTTATGTTTTAACGTTGAAAAGTGTGAATTTACAATTTAATTTTATAATCAAAACATACCAAATCCGGCCGGAAACCAAAATTTTGTCTCAACTACAATATTTCCTAAACCGTATCACACAGAGCAACATTCTAAAAAAGGGTTAACTAATACATGAGTTTACATACCATATGTTTTGTCTTTTTTTGTGTATAAGATGCTAACGTGGCAATATCCCTAACTAACTGAAGATGAAGGAGAAGAAAGAAGACAACCCAAATTACACCCAAAAAAAAGATAAGCTATCTGCTTCTCGTACCAATAGCCATAATCGGATCTCAAACCCTTGCCGTAATAGTGAAGGTACCGGCGACCAACGACGAAGACGGGCTCGTACGACTTATTCTTCTTCTCCAATCGGAGAACCAGAATCCGTGGTCTACCTATCATCTTACAATATCATGATCCAGCTTTGAGATCCCTCTGCTTTTAATTTATCTCTGATAATGGGATCCAGAATCGAGGAAGGTACGACGATTGGTAGGATAGGAAACACGAAATGCTTTCGCATTCTCCTTCATTTTCGGTTCTGACTGGACTCGTTACGAGAATCCGTTGCGGAATTAGAAAACGTGTGAAGAGATTAGCTACACTTTTAGGTTCCTCTTGGATTCTCTGTTTGTGAAATTAGGGTTAGGTCTTATATTGGGATCATAGGCTGTTTTTTTTGGTATTCGGTGAGTTTGTCATTTGCGTGATAAACAAACAAACAAGGTGTAATCAATCTGACTCTCGCAGGGAAGGAACTGGAACCAGATATGGAGAAGGGTTTGGCGACGGATCCGGTGAGTCCGGCAGGGAGTACTCTGGCGGATCTGTCGCCAACTCCAACCCCAAGGAAGACTCTGGTTCTGTCCAATTCGGGTAAGGCTTTAATGGTGTCCAACTCTAGCAAGTCCTTGGGACTTTCCAATTCTGGAAAACGGTTTGATCCAACGGGTAAAAAGAAGTATGTGAAACAAGTCACCGGCCGCCATAACGACACCGAGCTTCACCTAGCTGCTCAACGAGGAGATTTGGCAGCTGTTAAGCAGATTCTTAGTGACATTGATTCTCAGATTACTGGTACCATTACAGGAGCTGACTTTGATGACGAGGTATGTTGAACCCTTCCTCTCCCATTTGGATGGAATAAAGCTCAAACAGGAAAGAGGTATTAATTATATTTTCTTGTGTTGTAAGGTAGCACAAATAATGACATCCGTGGTAAACGAGGTCAATGAGTTGGGAGAGACGCCGCTTTTTACCGCAGCAGAGAAAGGCAATATTGATGTTGTCAAAGAGCTTTTGCGTTATACCACCAAAGAATCTCTTATGCAGAAAAATCTTTCGGGATTCGACGCTTTACATATCGCTTGCAGTCAAGGCCATCGGTGTAAGTCTCACTAATCATAATATTTAAAGCCTTTCTATGAGCAACAGATTGCATCTTTATTCTGAGCTTTGGTGAAACCACGAGCTTCTTTTCTTACAGCTATTGTCCAGTTACTGCTTGAGCATGAACCTCAACTGAGTAAAACAGTAGCTCAATCAAACGCAACACCACTTGTGTCAGCTGCAACGCGAGGGCATTCAGAAGTAGTTGATGAATTGCTTGCTAAAGACTCAAGTTTGCTTGAGATCTCGAGATCGAACGGAAAAAACGCGCTTCACCTCGCTGCACGTCAAGGTCACGTGGATATCGTAAGAACGTTGCTCGATAAAGATCCGCAATTAGCAAGACGAACAGACAAGAAAGGACAAACGTCTTTACATATGGCTGTGAAAGGAGTTAGCTCACAAGTCGTTAGGCTACTCCTTCGAGCTGATCCGGCTATTGTCATGCTTCCTGATAAATTCGGAAACACCGTGTTGCATATCGCTACACGAAAGAAAAGAGCAGAGGTAAAATAACGAAATTGTTGTTCGTTTGATTCCTGATTCTTGTTGTATATATGTTCTCGATTTCTTGATTCATGTTTTGATCTGCAGATTGTAAATGAGCTGTTACAACTTCCGGATACAAACGTGAATGCGCTAACACGGGACCATAAAACCGCTTACGACATCGCTGAAGGACTCACTCATTCAGAGGAAACTCAAGAGATCAAAGACATATTGACCCGTTGTGGCGCACTCAAAGCCAAAGAGCTTAACCAGCCAAGAGACGAGCTGAGAAAAACCGTAACCGAGATAAAAAAAGACGTTCACACGCAGCTCGAACAAACCCGTAAAACCAACAAAAACGTCGACGGAATCGCCAAGGAGCTAAGGAAACTCCACAGAGCTGGAATCAACAATGCGACGAACTCGGTAACCGTCGTGGCTGTTCTCTTCGCCACAGTGGCATTTGCCGCTATTTTCACAGTTCCAGGAGGCGACGACGATCATGGCGTGGCCGTGATGGTCCACGCAACATCATTCAAGATATTCTTTATATTCAACGCGATTGCGCTCTTCACTTCGTTAGCAGTAGTTGTCGTGCAAATCACGCTAGTAAGAGGAGAGACTAAAACGGAGAGACGTGTGGTGGAAGTAATCAATAAACTGATGTGGCTCGCCTCTGTCTGCACCACCGTGGCATTTATTTCCTCGTCGTATATTGTGGTTGGTCGGAGAAACAGATACGCAGCGGTTGTGGTTACGGTCATAGGAACCGTGACGATGGCCGGAATTTTGAGTATAATGACTTATTATGTTGTGAAATCTAAGAGGACCAGGAAAGTAAGGAAGAAGGAGAAGAAGAAATTTGCTAGGACAGGGACGAGCTCTTGGCATCATGCGAATCCGTCGGAGACTGAATCGGAGGTAAATCCAATTTACGCAATCTGATCGATGATGATTGATTATCCATGGAAATTCATGTTTTTTTGTTCTTGATCTATGTAAGTGTAGTTTTTTTTTACGAGGAAAAGTTGAACTATGTCTTACTTGTGAGTTGTGACGAAAGGTAAATAGAAAACAAATGTTTATTCAAAAAGGACCTAATATACGGATAAAGTAACAAGTTACAAGTTTCTTCTTAGCTGCTAAGTCTAAGTGCTAATTGTATGTGAACTCCTTGAAGAAAAATAGTTCCATCTAGAAGAAAATAATTGGATTCATTACGGTTCAAAATAGCACTTTAGATGCTGTCATTTCGTTATATTTATTGAGTATTATATGAGGTTGTTTGTGTCCAATATAATTTGGAACATTTGTTTACTTGGTTTTCCAATTTCGGATACATGCATATGCGTCATGCATGTGCAGTTTGGAACTCTCGGTCTACATATTTCATATTTGGAACCGAAACCTCAGACTTCCTAAAATTGAACTAATTTACGACACAAGTGCATGTGCAAACTATTATTAGCGTGCACGCTCCTGTCAACATGTTGGCTTGGTTAGATCAGGTTTATTTTTCGTTTACATTTTTAGTAGATTGGGTTTTATCGTGCAAACCTGCTATCATTTGTCATTTTTTGTTTTCCTTCCATTTGACAACGCCTTGAAGGTCCGATGATATATTAAGATTACTCGATTATATCCAAACGTAAACACTTTCTTTTTTTATGTATTTAAAAAGGAAAATTATTAATAAGGTCTTATACATAACATTGTCACATATCATATATAATTCTTTCCCTATTGTATCAACTCCTACATGAGACATTACAAAGTAGAGACAAGTTCCAGCTCTTTCTTGTCTACGAAGTCATATTACAGGCTTACAAAACTCCAATAATGGAGTTTCGGCAGCCGCCATGTTGGACCCATCTGCAGCTCATTTCTAACTGATTTCTTCAGTCAACCTCTTCTACTGGTAGTTTCCAGAAGTTCCATGGGTTATAATCTTCCTGTGGATGTGTAAGCAAACACTTGCAACCATTAATGAATCTATACCTTACATTTGCTAATAAAAGCTTCTAGCTTTAGTTACCTGCTCAACAAGAGAAGTTGGAGGAAACATGTCGTTGACAAGGGTATGAAGTGATGTGTACGACTTCTTGACATCTATGCGATGTCCTGTTGCTACCTCTCCCTGATGCATTCATAAGCACATTCTCTCAGTAGATTCCAACAAATAAAACTAATCATGCATGTCAGATTCCAAGAGATTTATTACCTTTGGGTTGATTATGAATATCTTTCCCTTGGGGATTCCGAGTTTTCTATAACTCAGCTCATCGGTGTCTCTATTTCCAAATCCAGCGTAGAACGGGTTGTAATCCTTTGGGAAGAGTTTCCTGATATCCTGCACATTACATTTGCAAACTTGTTCTTATCTAAAGATATGCCACAGGTTTTAACCGTTCTCTCTTACGTCCCAGAAAACAGAGACAACTTTTACCTCCAAACATGCGATCTTGAATTCGTGAGGAGCTCTTCTTATGACTGCAAAGCAGTTATAAATTATACAAGAAAAAGAATAAGAGATCTTATCGAATTACAAATGGGTTAACATGCTACTAATGAAGCTCCAAGCCATTAAGATTAACCTTCACGGTACAATGCTGGAAATAGCCCGTCAGGTGATATGACTACAGGACCGTTTGGCAGAGCTTTTCCGTCCTGCAAGCCGGAAAAGAAAATAAATAAGAAACAGATAGATCTCATATTATCATAACAAAAGGTTATAGATAGCCTCACACGACACCATCGTTTTCAATTCCTTAGGCTTATGTTATTCATAATGATTAAGTATAAGTGCCAATTCAAAAGTAAAAAGATCTCAGTCTTACCTGCTTTAGATTAAGTAAGAAACTTCTTGTTAGATAAGCCTGAACAATGGCACGAGCGCTCAGAAACAGTAGCTGGTATCCATTCTCCTGAAAAATCCAAAGCATAACGTGAGATCCATAATTACAGGGTGCAGATTTTAAGATATCCGTACTGTTGCTTAAGGTGTTGCTTAAGGTAAGAAACAAACACTTGAACAAATTGTATCTTATACAAGTAGTAGTGGATCTCATGAGACTGGCTTTAACCCTGAAAATTACCTTTATGGCTGAGAAAAGCTTGGCCACACCCGACTGTGTCCAGTCCTTTCCGACCAAAGGCATGAACTGACCTAACACATCAGATCTGCAAAACACAGCAGCGACAGGACCATCACATTGGCATAAGTCTTAATATTATAATTTTAATATGAAAATAATTTAGGTGCACTAAGGATCGAAAGCTGTACTTGGTTATGGTTCCATCAACATCTGAAATTACAATCTTGGTGTCCCATCTCCACCGGTAAATATGGGCATCGACCTAATAAAAAAACAAAAGAGTATTTGAAAACCAAAGTTTGAGGAATTTTTCCTGGTGTGGATTCAAATTTGCAACTAGTGTAGCCATCAACAAACCTGTTGCGTTCCAAGAACTCTCGTGGAAAAACTAAAAGTTATCATATTCTGACCATCTTTCAGATTCAGAGATGCGATCTGTTCATTGGTAGGGACATTGGTTCTCACAAGTTGTCTACGCGGAGACTCATGGCGACTCTCTGTGGTTGATAGTGATTCCGGTGAGTTCTGTAAGCCAGGTTCAGAATCAACGAACAGATCTTCTTCGCTCGAGGAGTTACTACCTGTATGCTCGATTGTTTTAACTCTTCTAAACGGAATGGGCCAGAGTCTCCATCTTCTTCCAGATGAAGGAGTTACTGTAGTTTCATCATCCTTGGGTTTCGCCGATTCATTTTCCTCCACAGAAATCACATCATCTGGCTGAATATCTAAGTCTAGATCAAACACAGCTTTTCCAAGCACGATTCGAGCAGCTTTCTTCCATGGCATATACGTTTCTCTAATCCTAACTACCAGATTTTCACTTTCAAGAATCGATGTGGCCGAATTTTTATATTCTTCCATTGAGATCCGATGCGTATCAAAGACTTCAGCTGCTGCGCTAAGTCCCATACCCTCACGAAGCTCATCCTTGCAAAGTGATAGCTCATATTCTGTAGAGTTAAACCACAGTTAAACACAACGTAGAAACCAGACACTGCTCAGACCAACAAAAATAAAGTTACTTACTCAGGTCTGTATCGGGTTTTCCTATGTCCACACTCGAAGTTGCGGCCACTGAATCCACAGTATTCCTGCTCTCGTTATCCTCCTCAGTCGGTTTAGATGGAGTTAGTTGCTCATCGTCCTCCCTCGTCGAATCTATAGAGACTCTCCCAGAAGCCTGATCTTCTGACTCGATAATCCCGCCTTCCTGGTTGTCAATCAAGATGGCAGTTTCTGCAGAAGTTCTTGTCTGTTCATCTTCACATTCTGACTCCGTATTAGAATCAACAGCTACCCTGAACTCCTCAGTTGTTTTCACTTCTCCTGTCGTTATTTGGGTTGTAGAAGATTCAGAACCATCAATAAGAGTGTTTATTGTTTCAATAACCACTTCATCCTCACCTCTAACCTCGTCCTCTTTTAGATTCTGAGCCTCAAAAGTAGGAGCTGGATCCTCGGAGTTGGCATTCTCAGCAGGTTGTGTCAGCTCAGACTGCTCCAAACAGCTGCCAACAATATCTCTTTCAGCATCATGAAAATCTTTTACGGTAATACCCCGAGAACGGGAATCTAAGTCTTTACGCTCAACGCTCCCAATGTCTACTTTATCAGATCCGATATTAAGAGCATCAGATGATTCTACTTTGGTGATATATTCAGTATCCCATGAAGTCTCAGACGAAGCAAACTCAGTATTACCTTGACAGAACTCGGTTCCATCACCGGGGGCCAAATGAAACTGAGGAGTATTTAACCTTAAATTCTCAGCCTCCTGTTCAGCCGCTGACACAGGAGCTGTTAGTATACGTCCATCAATACTCACCAAAACGACTTCGGAATCTGATCCTGGAGAATCCCCATAATTTTCAAGATTTAGATTATCAAATCGAGCACTTCCATACTCGGAGGTGGGAGAAGGCGGATCATCCTGAAAATCATAATACCTCCTATTACCATCGGACTCAGTCCTGTCAAGCCGACTCAAAGAGTTGAAACCATGTCGTAATCCGTCAGCACCAGTGTCCGATAAACTATGCTCAAGTCGAAAACGAACGCCGTTGTTGTCGTTGGCATTATCGATCTGAGAGTCAGAAATCAAACTGTTGGTGTCATTAGCAGCAGGGTCAACTTCCCTGGTGAAATAAGCTTCGCCAGAGTTATCAAGATACATGTGGAAATCAGCCTCGGTGCCATTGACAGAAATCTTGACAAACTTCTCAGCGCCTTTGAGAACACCTTGGAACTTACCGAACCGAACATACCAGGGAGTGCTCCGAAACGAGCCGTCTTCTTGTTGGACAACGATGACATCAATGGCACCACCAAAGGGATGAAAAGGTGTGGCAACAGAGTAAACACCTTGAGAAATCAAACTCCCAAATCTCTCAACCAAACTCATTTCATCAAACCTTAGAGAAAACCTCCTTTTAGTTTCACTGCCCTAATCATATACAAAGATCTAGTCTTCTAGAAACTAGAAAAAGCTTCTAGACCAAAAATAAGTAATTCCAGCCTGCAGATGAAACAACAAATCCAAAATTAGAGAACTCAATATAACATGTGTGAGAGGGTATAATCAAATCAATATTAAGAATTTCTATTCGTAATGCTCCGAAAATTACAACCCGATTTCAGGCATGCATAGCGATAGCAATTCCAGCAAACATTAGTTTTTGAACTAAATTTAAGCAAGATACAAATCAAAACTAGGATCCAGCGGTTTTTCTGTAAATCTCAAAAAGAGTCGGAAATCGCGATTACGAAATGACCAACTTACAGATTAGGAACTACCAGCGGAGAATCCGAGAGACGACGAATTCCCGTTGCTCACAAAATCGTAATTGGATTCAAATGTTTTTTTTTTTTTCTCCTATTCTATTCTATCAATTGCATTGAATTATCTCGGGGAAAAAATATTGGGTTCCTTAAAAGATTCTCCGAGTTTTTTTTCTTTTTTTTGTTGTTGTTGTTATACAAGTCGAGATGACTTTTCTTTTGCTTCGTCGATTGTATTTTACCGATGGGGGGGGGGGGGTTTTNAGAAAGAAGAGGAAAGATGTTTGTTTGGATAACCAGAAAACAATTAAGAAAAACAAAAATTAAAATCCGCCATGACTAAGCGAGACTGTAATTTGCTTATATAGATGAGTCCTGTGATGGGAGGGAGAATTACGAGAAGGGTCTAGGGTTTTTGTCGTAATTAGTAGATCTTTTCGAGGGTGTGATTGGTCATTTTGATTCATTCGACATGTGGTTGAATATGCTCGTGGATATATAAAAGAAACGGTAGTATTTTGAGTTTCTCTTTATTTTCGTTTTTTGTTCATTTTTAACTCCGAAATAAATTAGATATCAATGTTAAAAACAATTCCCGTAAAGACAGTAGTAAAAGTCTGATATTTTATAAATCAAGTTCGTCAGACAAAATTGGATAGTCGTGGGAATATTACAATCGAGTGAATCAGTGATCCACACAATAGCATATTAATGGGATATTCCGTTACTATACGTAAACGACCATTTTTGCTTGTTTACATCACGTGCCAAAACTATACGACACTATAGATTTTTCTCATATGTATAGAGACATGCAAGTGTTCGCACATTGAACTATAATATACTATATATTAAGTATGGTTTGTTTTCTTTTTCTTTTTGCGAAAATGTATGGTTTGTTTGTTGAAGAAAAAAAGAACATGTGTTTGTTTTTTTATAAACATCAACTTTCAGTTTCTTGTTGTGTCTTTTTTTTAGTTTTGGGTTTCTTGCTGTGTCTAATTAATGCTGAATACTATAGAGCGGGGCGAAAAGCTTTACCAAAAAAAAAAACATCTAAATCATGGACAAATTAATTTTCTTATATACTATTTGACATGTCTTGACCAAAAAAAAAAAAAAACTATTTGACATGTTAATCTTATATAATTTTTTAAATAGCAGTCGTGTTTATTACAAATTTACAACGTAACATACAGTTGGTGTTAATGATTCGTTGCGTTATGGATAAAATTTTCTTTTAATCTATTCAACCTTCTTATCTTATGTGTCGGGATTTGTTTCGTCATCTGTGGCTGATATCTAGCCTATTTGTTTACCCAATATAAAATTTATTGCCTCACGTAATAAGAGTTCCAGATTTCTTTAATAAGCATCGTTCACAAGTGTCCTCATGTGATTACATTCTCACCTAACTCGTTCTCTTAGAGCCACATCATTATCAGGTCGGGATCTGGTGGTCGCTCTGATAATTTATACGCAAATACCTTTTTAACATCTATATATCAGCTAGTCTACAGTAGTATTTTTGCTAAGAATAGTTCTATATATTATTTAGCTAACTTTTGCACCCTTTAAAATTGCTGCAGAGTCAGAGACTATGAAAAAGACAGGTGCAGCGCACGTGTTACACACTCTCCTTTCCTACCAAATACCAACCGTTCTCCTCTCTCTCTCTCTTTACATTTATCACGAGTTCTCGACCAAGGAAGCCAAATGGCCCAATGGGCTTGGGCAAAAGTCTGGTCAATCAACCGCAATGGAACACCAAAATCTTCCGTCTAGAGAAGTTCAACAAGGACATGGTTTTGGGTCATCGGCAGAGCCGTGCTCACCCTTATATGAAAAAGGCAATAGCCTCAAGCCCCC